>CAJQUW010005782.1:0-64889 GCA_907163375.1 Prostheceraeus crozeri
AGTCTTTCAGTGAAGGCAATGAGTCAGTACTAATGCAAACGCCACGATGTTTTCGAACACTATTTGCTATTGAATGACGAAATGATATTCTTTTAGAATTTGTTATGTGAACGTTTTGGACGTCACTAAGTTTCCATGTTCTTATGTAATGAGGCATGTTCCGAAAGCTATGTTTCAAATTTGAGTTTAATGTTTGCCTAAAGTTTGTTATTTTATTAGCTCAACATATCGGAATGATGTTGAGTACAAATTCTTCACATATTCATTCACATTATGGCTACCTATTTATTAGTAATCATTTCTACATATTGGAAAGATGTAGAAATTTCAATTTTAGTAAGACTACTTATGTATTAGTAAGTGTTGCTACATGTCGGAAGATGCAGCAATCGCAAGATCTATTACAAGTGGAATATTGTATTGTTTTTATTTAGACTTAATCTACATCACCTGTGACAGGAAGGCATCTCCTTCTCTTCGACGGTGGGGGAAGACCTAGGCTGTAGTGTCCATATGGTAATGATAAATTTTTATCCAGCCAACAGCGCTTATCCTCCCAAAGTGAAAGACCTCGCTTCCTAAATGATTTTGTGCTAACTATTTGATTTTTTGAATTTATAAATGTCATATCTTCAGTTGTATCATTCTCACTATAATAGACACTCTTATAGTCATTATGTTTCAATTTTTTAACTGCTGCTCTCTGAATTCCTTTTGCACGTTTGATGCTATGATTCGTAGAGTCTAGATATTTCATTGAATACATTTTCGGTTTTAGTAGGATCATTTCCTCAAGCAACTTTCCAGCACACTCATCCTTAAAACAACCTAATCTAGCTTTGTTTGTAGTTGAGTATAGTCGGTGATGACTGTCATAGTTTGAAGAGTCAAACTTTTCACCGAAGTATAGAAGTATATCTTTCAGACGGACAGATGGTGATGTGTATAAACATAGGAAGAATCTGTCGGTATCACCTCCACAAAGCCGCGTTCTATTTATCAGTGGACACCCTTTTAGATCATTGTAATATAATTGATGCACTTCCAACTTACTATAGTCAAGTACTGCTTGACCAACATATATTAATTTACTTAAAACTACTGAAGGTTTGTACATTTCCATACCAACCAGATCTTCATCAAATATTTTGTGTCGAACATAGAGAGGATGACAATATCTGTAGTTGTTTCTCATTGTTGACTAGTTTAAATTTTTTCCTTCTCCTTACATTTTCCATTGTCTTACTATATAAAGAATTATTTTTCAATTTGTAGAATGACTTGTCGAAGTCAGTGCTTGATTGAGGCCTCTTTTGTGAGTTCATATCAATGTATGTTTTTAACCAAGGCTTTTGTGTGAATTTTATGTTTTAAAAACAGTGCATCGAATTCCGGCAATTCCTTGTAACCAACTCCTTCCTCTAATGCCTTTCTCCAATGAGTGGGAGCACTTTCAGGCAGATCAACACATTCTTTCTCGAAAGAGTCAATAGTTTTAAGAATCACCTGTTGCCATTTTGGAAAAGTCACTCGCATTTGTCTCATATTGCTATACCTTGATGTAGACATGCCATTACTGTGGAAGAATGGAACTTGAAGATAAAAGCCATCATCACCATAATTCAAGGTTTGAAAGTAGAATGTATTTCCAATCCCTTGCACCTTTCGTGTCGGACGAAGCTTCAGGAGATCTTCCTCAAAAGCGTCACCTTCCTCTCTGATTGTATACATTTTCTGAGTCATATTTCAACAAGTACTAATTCGGAGCTTTCAACCAGCGCAAATGAATTGTCATTTGAAAGTGATAAAATATCATTAAAGCGTCTTCCTTATATACACCTGTATATGACTCATCAATCAAAGTGATGACGTGTCACTTTATGATTCGTTAACGTTATATTAACATTGCAGCAGTTGCTGCAATCCTTCCAAGCGGACTATTGATTACACCATTAATACTGTTTCCAATATCATTTAACATACTTAGAAACCGACCACCACCGCGCTGAATTAAGTTTCGCCTTTTCTTATCACTACTCCTTGGATCTGAAAACTTTTTTATGGGACGCAATAGAGGCTTGTAAATAGGTAGACATTTGTGTATTGCAAAAGCTAAATCGCGAATGAAGTCATCACTTGAATTTTGAATCAATTTACACTTCTTCTTATTATCATGTATCCTGTTTAACTTTCGCAACGCCTTTTTAAAATGACTTGAAGGTTTGAAGGACCGTTTCGATTGACGAGAAGATGCCTTCTGTTTTACAGACATTTTTATTCTAATATGGAAATAGATAATACAATTACAATTTTTGCTTAGTACTTACAACATTATACACAAAAGTTTACAAGCACTCACATATCACGCAGAGTTTGTTGCTGGTACTTATAAAATTACACAAAACACTTAACAAGTTGTAGAGGGAAACTGATACACACTCACATCGGCTAGAGTCTGATTTGTAGCAGTTATGAGCTACTCAATGTCTTTCATTAGATGTTTTGAAATAGGACAGCACATACAGCAGGGCTTTGAATGGAAAGTCTTTAAAATATTGGCATAGTATGCCCGCAAACTGATCACCTCAGAATGTCCTTGAGCAGGCACATTGATGCTTACTGATGGCGGTCCACTGAATAAGTCCAATTTACATTTGTCACCCTTCTCGTCAAAGTAGCTGGAGGTGATAATGTCATGGAGACATGTATTGTGTTTCGGTTGGATACTGCTGCAGCAACAGCGAGAGTATTCCGGTACAATCTCAGTTTGAGCTAGTGGGCGAAATACTTCATTGAGCCAAAATCTTGCAACTCGTGTAAGAGCGTTGTTCACGACTCTCATTAACATTCTCTGCACCACAACGTCCTCTCCGCAGCGGAAATACTTCACTATTTCCTCAATCAGATCCACCAAATCCGCTTTATAGCCAGTTATATTTACGGCAGAATAAAATATATTGCCGGTGAAGAGTTGACTTCGGTAAATTATTGAAATGGGAATGTTGGTAGTGAACGACATGCTGATTGACATTGTATTAGCCTCAAATTATGCTTGAAATAGAACGGTACAATGTCCTCCTTATATAGAAAAGCCACACAAAGACACAATAGTGACCAATCACAGACGTGCATGATGACTCATCATGCACGATATACAGTGACTGTTGAAGATATTTCTTGATCACAAAGGGAACAAGATGAAGTTTCAAAGGGTACATAACATGTAGAACACATAACGCTATGAGAACATGGTAAAAAGAGAAGGGATCTTTCCTGTTTAAAACATTTAACGCAGTTCCGTTCACATAATAATTTAAATGTCTCTTCTTCTAATTTCCTTCTGAAGTCACTTTTATTGGGAGAACTTTTTATTAAAACACTGTCAAATGTCTCCTTCTTTCCATATCGTTCCAATTTGATCCTCCTAATTTCACTATCATTGCAGTGTAGCATGGAGAAATCCTCTATCCACCTACGATCCAAATTGTGATTCATAGCATGCTCATCTAGATCCATTAGTCGATCAACTAAATCACCAGCGTTGATATTTTCACTGAGATTTGTTACAGTTTCTATAGCTTTGAACGAATATCCAAGGTCTCTTGCGACAACCCACGACGTTGGGATACTAGTCATCATTATGTATGTCATCAAACAACTATCTCATATTTATAGCATAGTTTGTCTACGTAAAAAGGAAAATCAATGTGACTGTCATCTTGATTACAATGGTTGCAATAGTCACAATAGTCGCAATTGAGCAAACCCATTCAAAATCAAACAACGGACGTCTATCGGTACGTACCCAAGTACTCAGAACCAAGTCACACAAGCTCGATCATAGACGTTCCGAAACACAGTGTACTCAACCGAGTGTACCAAACACATGTACCTATCCAGTAAAACAGATGTCATACATGTTCCTATTCATAACACTGAATTTTACATGTACCCATCCATGTACCTATCCCTCGCAAGTAGGGCACAGTTTTCACTACTGATAAGGACGATAAATTCATTAAATTCATTGATTTATTATTTTAAATGATGGATGCAGTGATTAATCGATGCGCTTTTACCATACAAAAATATTTATGATATCCGAGTGGCGAATTCAATTGCGAGATTTCAAATCTCGAGATCTCGACATCTTTAGGCGTTCGAGATTTCGACTATTCGAAATAACATTTTTCATCATGCATGTATTCAACAAATGAAAATTAATGTTAAATAGGACTGTCTGTTGGGGTGATAGGTCAACTGTTTACGCCAAATGTATCCGTATTCCTATGCCCTCGTTTTAAAAACCATCTGAAAGTTAATTAGTGATCTGTTCTTTAAGATGCATTATGTTTAATGATTGTGTCCTAGAACTGCCTTTTAAATGAATGATCACTGTGATTATCAATCATCCATGCATGCTAGCTGTGGTGAACATAGATGTTGAACAATTACTCCTAGTCAACAAATGTGTCTACTCAAAGCTGCATTTAAATAGTGACTTCTTTCATTTAGATAATAATTTCTTTTTTGGGTTTATTCATCTTTCTTACTTGTTGCTCTAACAACCATGATCATCATTTTCAGAAATGAATTGATTTTTATAAATGATTTTTCGAGAGATTTCGTGTAATTACAAAAAGTTAAATGATGCCATTTGTATGACACGTTGTATGACATAAAACGGGAATATCCAGACATATATTTCGGCATTAATAGAGAGAATTTGAAAAGAAGAGCAGATGTTGCGCCTTGTGAAAAATAAAGAGTCATGACCTCAAGAGTACGGACCTCTCGTCATATTTGCGAGAACTCATAAAGCTTCTGCGTCAATGACCTGTGGGAACGAATCTTGCGAAAAACTGGCGAATGTCAGCTGCAGAATATCATGCTAAAGTTCAGTCATATTTGCGGGATATTCGCTGCGTTTTTCCGGCGCGAACCAAATCTCTATATGCCAGCTTTTTCTTTTTTTTTTCCTCTCTTATTTTCTTTAGTTAATCCGCCTCTACAGTTCGTGCTCTATTTCTTCTCCCTCACGCTCCTCACATCACCACCACATAACAGTTATGGCCAATTCTCTACTAAAGCATAAGCCAGACTCATTCTTTGATGATGATAAGAATATATAGAATCCGCATATATCAATTTTTTCATAACATTGCATTCTATTTCAATAATTTATGACACAATTAATTAATTATGAATACTATTTTACTGCGACATTTAGAAGATAAATACTTTTTTTTACTTTTTTAGTTTTAAGAATTAAAAAATTAAAAAAGTTCCCTTTCAACATATCGACAATATAATATATTGTCATGTGAAGGTAAGTAATATACGACTTACTACAAACTTACCACAAATCAGTTAGCGATTTCCCAGTTGCATTCTTCCATCAATCGCAAAAGTCACAGTAAACAAGACATCTACCAACTAATTAAACTAAAATTAATTAGCAAAATTAGCAACCTTTTCTTTTTTTGTTTTTTTTTTAATTAACTGATTTGACCATTTTCACATGCGGAGATAGTTTTTGCACGAAAAGAAACTTTTACACAAAATGATATAAAATTCTTTTACGACGACGCTTTTTTTTTTATTAAAAAAGAATGCGTTCCCCACAGGTGGTGACAAAGAATTTTTGCGTGGACTAATTACATCCCACCTCCTGACACCCTCTTTCATACTGAACGCAAAAGTTGTAAAATTATTTTATTACATTTTGTGCGGCGGGGTATTTCAAAAAGGGCATTTCTTCCGTACGATACATGTAGTCGGTCCCGTGATATCACGAATAATACTTGGATTAAGGCGGGGAGAAAATGTATAAAAGAAGTCATTCTGCATTGTAGGCCTACAAATGTGCACAGTAATAACTTCTACAGGTGCCTGAATCTTCAATGAATAGAATTATCTTAACCTGCACACACAAAATGACCATTTTACCGTTGCAGGATTATAAGCTTCGATTAATCAACAAAGGAAAAGCAAATCGAAATTGCGAATGATCTAATTGTAGCATATAACCACATCGTGTTTTAAGGCAAGATTTGGTTGTGTCACTGCAATGTCAAATTTGACTCTAAGCTGCATTACGGGCGGCACCGGATAGCCTGACACACCCTTTTATTGATTTTCTGTAGTATAGTAAGACAGAATATGATCTTTCTACGATGGAATTCTGTAATTTTGTGTACAATAATCCTATGTCCGCCAATCAATCTTCGGTTCGTTTTGGATAAGTCGATGAAGTATCTTGATATATTTCCTTGAATTTATGTTCAGACGGGAAGATTAGGGCACTTGACCTCAGTCCATTCGAGCCTATGCGGGTTGAAAAGCAGTCAAGGCGGCCCGGGACGGTTCCAGCTGTAGAAAGACGGAGTTGCGTCTTTATTTTCAAAATTCTAAAATTTTCTTCCAATTGACTTACCTTCATTATTCGCATTTTCAGTGGATTTTTGATTGATTCACATGCCTGTTTTCCACTCAATTTAATACAATTACAGGGTTGTGCATTAAAATTGCATCACGTGATCAAAGACTTTGAAATCAATTTCTATATAAGCTTGTGTATCAGTGGCAGATTGATTATTCCTTTGCACCGATTTCTAGGCTGTGGATGACTTCTATTGTCATAAAATGCAAGTCTTCATCTATTATAAATGTTTGAGTTCAAACTTTCAAATTTGAATGAACATACATCGGTTCTGCTTGTTTGCCACTATTCAGTGCATAGTGAGAATTCTACAATGACTGACACGCCAAATGAAGTTAGGGCAAAGATTATAGCCTTGTGGGAACATGCAGACAAAAGCACAAGACAGATAGCGGATGATCTGGACTTCGTACAATCGACCGTATCCAGGATTATTAAGCGATACCGAGAAACAGGCTCACATCAGAGTGACCGAGAACTGTGTCATCGTCCACGAAAGACTGACGAGCGTGACGACATAGCTCTTCTGCGTATCTCAGTCAAAAAGCCGCACGCCTCTTCATTGGAAATCGCCAATGAGTTGAGAGAACACTTTGATATCGATATTGACTCATCGACAGTTCGACGTCGTCTATTGGAAAACGATAGACCAGCTTATCGACCGTTAAAGGCGCAGGTTCTTACTGACACCATGAAGAGGAAAAGACTTGACTGGTGCAAGAAACATAGGCATTGGACTGCTGAAGATTGGAGCAAAGTCATCTTCAGTGATGAAAGCTCTTTCGAACTTTAACCACCCTCGTCCCAATTCGTGCGTCGCAATCGTGGTCAAGCTCTAACTGAAGATCATTTCTGCAAGCATTTCGTCATCCAATAAAGGTCATGCTGTGGTCCTGCATATCAGTCCATGGCCCAGGTCGAGTTCATGTGGTTGAAGGCTCAATGAATTCCAACCAATATAAGGAAGTGATTTCTCATTGTGTAGTGCCTCAAATAATCGAGTGGTTTGGGACAGAAAATTATTGGTTTCAGCAGGATCTTGCACCGTGCCACACCTCAAGACAAGTGAAGGACTTTTTCCATGCAAAACATGTGCGCATCTTGACCTGGCCCGGTAACTCACCCGATCTTTCGCCGATTGAAAACATGTGGGCAATAGTGAAGCAGAGACTAAAGAAAAAGATGGTTCGCTCTAAGGTTGAACTTATCAACGAGTTTCTCACCATTTGGGTGAGGTCGGATGAACTAAAACCCATTTGTCAGGCACTTTATGCTTCAATGCCTCGCCGTGTATCAGCGTGCATAAAAGCCCGCGGTGGACCTATAGATTACTAATTGTATCACCTCACGATTCTTATGTTCATTGAAATAGAAGTTTCTTAGATGAAAAATTGATTTTTACTTCAAAAGTTGTATAAAGGGAAGAATAGGATAATATCCTTCTTTTTATCAGGTGATGCAATTTTAATCCACAACCCTGTAGGTCCATAATTCAAGAAGTCCTTTTTAAAACTTAGGTAGGCCTACAGTGCGCAAATAAACCGAATTGTGCGACGATTTAATAATTAAAAACCTTGTTATAACGACCATGCTAGTTCTCTACTACGAATAACACCAAACGGCAAAGGAAAGGCCTATTTCAGGCCAAAATGCTAAATATCTGGATGCATTCATAAAGAAAAATTACGAAATTGACTTTAAAATGATCTGCCACCTCTTCAAGCTTGAATAAAGATAATTGATGGGAATGTCAGGGAACCCTAGATGCCAAGGAAGTGACATGCAGGCACTTATCATCACTTCCGTATACACCAAAAGTAAAATTTTCAAGATGATCTCCCCTCTACAAGTTGCCATTTAAGACTTGAAACTGCTTTTGAAAAAGTCGTTAAAAAATTTGATTATTGACTAGCATATAAGTTTGATTAAGATTTCTACGGGAGCGAATGGGTACGGGTACAGAAAAAAAGAATTTCTGTGTGGGTGCGGATGAGAAAAATCGTTTACTCGGAAAGGCTCTGTTGTATTACAATCGGCATTTTCATCACTATTCGCTTCTCACAAGAGAAAATAGTGGATTGGAATTTAGATATCAAATCACCTTCTTGTAGTAAATGATGAGTAGTTTACTTCAAGCACAGACATGAAAAAAACCATGTAGTCTTGTAGTCTTTACATCAGCTATATTCTCAATTGGATGTAAACGCTAATTAATTTTACTTAAGACTTAAAGTTCATGCATCATAATTGTAAAGAATCAACTATTGAAACAAGTAGGCCTAAATGAGATGCGTGCTACAAACATAAAGTGAGGTTTCAAAAGTTATCGAAGAAGCATGCAATATAGAGATAGTATGTAAATGGGTTATGCACCAAACAATCTCCTGAATAATCCTGAGAGATATCAGTTTGTGAATTAGCCATGTTTAGCATAATATCAAGGAAATATCTGAAGGTACAATGTTTGTCCCACGATGGTGAGTAGTGATGGCAGTGCAAGTAGTGCGATCAATGAAATGACCATTACATTGATTGCATTAATTAATTGCAATTATTTGATGACCCCAATCAAGAAATTGTCATTATTCTATCATAACAATCAATTAATAGCGATCAACCAATTGCAATGCAACTAATGTTTGATAACCCCCAGAGTGATGTGCACCCTGTGGCTATTGCAAATTTGTGAGTCTGCCTAGTTCTACGTGGCTCCTCTTCTTGACAGGCAGGATCAAAGAAAACACATGTAAATCCAAAGGGAAGCAGATTGAAACTTCGACAAAATGTTTACTAACATGCTTCTGATCGTTAATGTGTATGCGAGAAGTGATGGGGTCTTGCTGATCTCTTGATCAACGTGATCAACAGCTAAAATCATGATTTGACCTACAGCTTGTGATAATTTGTTTGCTGATGTGCTTGTCAAATAGCTGCTTGTAATCAACAGCTCTTGACATTGATCAACAGTCAATTTACATGCAGCTGATGATAATCAACAGCTTAAAATAGTTTTGACGTCAGAAGGGGAATCTCTGACGCTTGTTAACAGAAAGCTGATTGTTAAAATGGCTTTCTGATGTGATGATTCAAGCAAAATTCGATTTAACAGACAGCTGGTCTGGTGATCATTGAAAGCAACTCCTATAAACATTTTTCAGCTAACTGTTGATCAACAGCTTAACTATCACAATCTTGGCCTTTGCACTATTGAATCATCACCTATCTGATGATCAGAAGCGCGAAGTCAAATGGATCTGATGGAATACATGGACTACATGGATGGTGAAGGAGACACTAATCATGGTACTCCTTCCTTGATGCGATTGAAGCCCATCGATCCGCTATTACAGTACACGGACGAGGAGTTTCGAGATCGCTTCAGAATGGGCAAAGCTTGCGACATCAAGCTACACGATCTGTTGCGTGATTCCACAGAGGCCTCAAGAGCAGGCAATTATTTACTCTCTCCTATGTTGCAAATTTTGGTAGCACTCCGATTCTATGCTGATGGCAGTTTCTTACGTTCAGTTGGGGATATATTTCACATCAGCGATTCAAGCGTCAGCCGCATTGTTCACCGAGTCTCAAAGCATGTAGCCGACCTCAGAAGTGAATACATAAAATTTCCTTCACTCGATCAAGCGTTTCTTGATATGAAGAAAGGCTTCTATGACATTGCACATTTCCCCGGTAAGTTTATCTTTATTGTTTATTGTACTTACATGCATGTATTGATTATATTGAATACATGTATATCACAACTGTCCTATGTGCCTGATATGTATCTAGCCTAATTGTGTTCTCATGATGAGGGCCAACAAACTTGCCGATAAAAAATGATAAATGTTTCAACCAAGAAGCATAAGCTTTTCCGCATCATGCCTCTTTAAATGCAATCAAAATTTTCTCTTATCAATCTGTCATGATGAAAAAAAATCGCACTCACCCAAACCTGCAATTTGGTCAGCCAAGGGCCTAACTAAAGTTCTTATAATAATTGTGTATTGCTTTTGTCTTTCAGGAGTGGTGGGATGCATTGATGGAACACACATCGCAATTATTATGCCTGCCTCACAAGATTATGAGGAGTATCGCTGCCGCAAAGGCTATTTTTCGATAAACGTGCAGGCTGTTAACACTCACGATTTGTAATTTTCAAATCTGGTGGTGCGATGGAAGGGTGCAACCCATGACTCGAGAATATGGCATAATTGCTCGTTGAATAGCAAATTCGAATCTGATTCGATAAATGGATATCTTCTTGGCGATAATGAATATGCCTGTACGCCTTATGTGCTGACTCCCTTGTTGAGACCATCTACACCAGCCGAACTTCGATATAACAGAGCACATATATCGACAAGAAATAGTGTCGAAAGATTATTTGGAGTTTGGGAGAGTCGATTCCAATGTCTGAGGAATACTCTTAGATATCGTCCATTGAGATGCTGTCGCATAATTATTGCAACAGCCGTTTTAGCATAATTTTGTCAAACAAAATGGCAAAGAAGATATGGAAGAGATCAACCAGACATTTGGTGATCAGGCCAACCATAAAAATGAAGTTGTTGCAGAAAGTGTTTCATCCAACAGACGCCAATTCGTCATCGAAACACACTTTTCTCATTAATCTGTTTTTACATGCCTCAAGCTGTAATATTTAATTGTATCGAAATAGAATGTTTAGGCAGAAGTTATTTTCTCGAGCAAAACAAAAAATTCTTTAAAAAGTTGATTTTCGAGCCATCCCACAAAATTCCTCACTCTCCCACAAATCCACGGATGCGCAAACACAGGCCTGATGCATGGAAATATCTTCATTAAAACTAGACTTGTGTCAATCAAAAACTTCTTATCAGTTGTCAAAACAAAATTGTGACAGAACAATGCGAGTTCCTGGACAATTCAACAAAAAGTGATGAATTCTTTTCGTGCTTTTCACGCAAATACTTCATCTTTGCTTGATGAAATTCTTCAGCAAGCTCACTAGCTGATCTCTTCTTTGAGCATCTGGCCCTCTTCTCCATTACTTCACTTGCATCGTCATCTGCAGTTAGAAGAAAATTTCATTCACACATGAATCTATTCATGCAACAGTGCGAATATCCGTTACCTGATTCGAAGTGGTCATCATCGTTGACGCCAACTAAGGGGACCTGCTGGCTAAGGATGACTCGCACACCTTCATTCTTCGGATCAGACTCAACCTTGAGTGACCCACCACCAGTCTTGAATCTCTCTGTCCTTTCTGCTGCCATTTCCGATTTCGCTATTCTCTTCAAATTGTTCCATAGATTCTAAAAAGAGTGAAAAAGAGACTTTGTAGAAAAACACAAAGGTTCTATCAATTGCGCCAATAGAATGCGAAGTAATGTATGTGCGGACAACATGTGAATTGCGAAGAACTCACCTTTAGTTGACTCTCACTTCTTGGACGGTTGTTTTCATCGGCATTGTAGGCAGAAGTAATTGTCTCCCACGCCTTTCGTTTCTCATTTTCCACTGATGGAGCCTTTCTTTTATTTTCTAATACACTGCATTTCGTGTATTTCATCCTTGCTTCTTCTTGCAAACTGCGATACATGATTGATTCCTATGACTGTGTTCGGCTGAGCGATACATGTACACATAGCGCAAGGCTCAACGCAATTTTCACGTCATCTCACGAGCGGACTTCTGATTGGTAGCTTGCATAGCAACGCCATCGTCTGTAGACTTTTGATCAGGAGCTTGTGGTTGATCAACACCTGCTGGTAAACTAGAAGCTGATAGTTAATCATCACATCAGCAAGCCCGATTGAGAGCTGTTGATCAAATTCAGCATACAGCTGATCGTAACAAGCAGCTCCGTAATCAACAGATCAGCAAGACCCCGTTACGACCTGTTCAGCAATTGACCTGCATATTGAATTCACCGAAACAAGGAGACTTGCTTAATCTTTGCGCTATCATAGAAAACATGGAAATCATACTTTCACCGAAAACTTCAATCTACTTCCCATTGGTTTGGCATGCCATTTTCTTTGATCCTGACTGACAAGAGGATGAACCAGGTAGAACTCGGCAGACTTGCACATTTGTGGTAGTCAAAGAGTGCACAACATTTTGTGAAAGTCCCCTTTTGACCAGGTTCTCTGCAGAATTTCGTTGAAGCTGTCGGACTAATATTTTGACCGCTTTTGGTCAGTCCCTTCCGATCCACTTAGTGACAGTTTACACGCAGTAGATGAATTCATTGATGATTAATCAGCAAATAATTCGGTCAAGTTTTACCACTGTTCGTTATCCATTGAAAACGCTAATAAATTGAGGTTAATTAGACACGAGTATTAAGTCAAATATCAGATAGCTATTTGCAATCTTTAAAATACAGTGCGTCTGCATCATGGAAAGCAATGTGAACGTCTCAATGCTGAATAATTTGAAGAAGTATTTCACAGGTTCTATTTCACAAAATACAAGGTAAACGAACGACAACTTCCAATTCTATTGAAATCTGATAATCGAGGAGAGATAACGACAGCATTAGCAGCATTAACAGTTTTATTTGTGTTTTAGTAAGGAAAAATGCATCATTGAAGTTATCAGCGCAATAAAAAACGTCATCTCTTTCCCGTTCGTCAAAAATTGGGTGATCTAAATGATTTGCGGCGCATAGACTGCTAACTACATGCTAAAGCAGTGTGAATAACAACAAATAGGAAATTTGAATCCTACATCATTGTGCATGAAATCAAAATTAGCATTTCGTCAAGTTAGCACTTGCACATGCTTTGTTGCCAGAGTTCTCCCATGCACATTAAAACACAAAGAGGCCATTAAATGCTATCATTAGACCGCAACATAAACTTGATTGCCATCTCTGAATGGTTGCAAATGTATGTACTCCAAAATGTTGTCTTCTTTCTCTTGCAAGGATAATATTCTCTAACGCTTTGACAGCGATAGATGTAAAGACGCAGCGTACCTTCAGCGTACAGTGTCGCTGGGTTTGTGATAATCATCATAGATGTCACAAATTCAGACCAAATGAACGCTGTGAAATTAGACCGATGTCTTCGTGTTCTTTAGCTCCAATCTAAAGTGCTGACTGCAGAAGTATATCAGAAAACCGCTATTACTAAATTTCACCCGCGGAAAAAGACAGGCAGGTGCAGACTCAATAAAGTCTCCTAGAAGCCACAAGCCTCGATTTTTCAGTACTGTAATTTCAGCTTAAAGAGGGAAGGTGAATAACACGGAAGCTAAGAGACAACTTCCAAACATTGCAACAGTTTTTCTCCTGGAAATTCTGTGCTATCTTGCACTGTCCGCCCGGAAACTGAGACCAGGGCAATGAAAAGAGTAATACCGGTCGTCTCTTCTGCTTGTCTAGAAAGAAAGCATCGTAACATGTAATGCCTAATGAAATGGCACAATCTGCTGACAGAAATGACATTGTTATGGAACAACGAGCAGCTAGTTCAACATTGAAAACGCTAAATTGTGCGAAGTTTCACTACTAGGCCTGTGTTATAGTGACTGATAGTAGCGAGACACAAAACAGAGAGACGCAGACGATATCAAGTTCTCCAGGGAAGTTTGTGAAAGTTTCATCGTGCGCCTGGCATCTTTTTAATAATGATCGGAAGGGCCAACTCAACCGATAAAGCTTGTGTACAATGATCTGAATTCTTCGAATCTAAAGGAATCGCGGCGATCGGAGCATTTTGAAGGAATTCACAGAAATCCGCAAGCGATGAACGACTATTTTTCTCTTCTTTGAAAAAGGTATTAAGGATTTCTTTATCCCCACTTTTCAAATTCCTGCATGTGCCATAGTTTTGAATCAGCGTGCACTTCTAGTAAAGTGACAAGCTCAAGCAGTCTAACTTTGTGGAACGCCAGCACGTTGCGATCGCAACTCGCCTGACCACCATTCGAACATAAGTAAGCTAATTCTATAAAAGGCTATACAAGTAACCTATCCACTCAGTCAGACAAACTTTACGAAAGAGGCGCTCATGTGCGATTGATAAGAAAACAGCATCAGGGACGTAGGAGGAATTTCAACTGGGTAGGATCGGAGGACCTAATAGACTTCAGTGCCGATGCCGAGCATCAGGGGGAGGGTTTCCCCCTGGAATTCTGTATACTAGCACCTAGACATTAGCAAACTATGTTCCTGATATACTACAGTTGCAACCAGTCTGGTTTTGCTCGACTCAACCCAACCGAGAATGGTTTGGAAATCTTAACGCAACCGGCCGGTCGACCAGTTGACCCGCAATTTTCTAATGTCATGTTTTTATTCAATTACAGATGCATGAAACACGCTTGAACCCTGTTCTGACGAATCCTCCATGAGAATTCTCATCTCGAAGTAAATTAGGAGTAGAATTCATTGTATCCTGAAAACATATTTGATATAGGCTATTCATTATTCAATACATAATTATATTAGGCCTTTCAGCTTTTTAACAATCTAACTGCTAACTGTACTATCAAACTTATGTACAGAGACTTACTAATTTTGTTTAAGGACATTTGAACTTCTTCTCTTACATAGTTCCTATATATTGAAGTTTGAACTTGCTCAATGAAAATCATCTCTTCAATCTATGAATTAAATCTTATAAAGAAATAATTTAAATGTAGACCTAGCAGTTGCACATATGGAACCTGCGATTGCTTTTTCTTCATAATGCTTGATATAGCCGCCATGTATTTATCAAATGTTACAAAAGTTTGTTCATATAGGAATGAGTTATAATTACAACTCTAATTCATAGGAGTTCTATGAATGAATATGAAAGCTGATTGATCACGGGAGATACAATGTACTATCCATGTTAACTACCAAAAAATTAACATGAGCTTCTGGAAGCACAGATAAAATTTCAACACTGCTTTCAGGTAATAAAGATCAATCTGAAGTAGCACTGCATTGGATTTCCGTACAAGTCGCTGAAGTTAGCACCAACGTTAGCACCAACTTTTTTCAAACATTTTGCTCAAAGACGAAAACCAGCTCACTTTTGTAAAACAATGCGAAAAATTTGCCTCTGACATCAAAAACGCCGTTTGACAACCATAATATGACAAAAAAGTATATTTTATGTCAAAAAATGCAAAAAAAGTAGGTACTAACGTTGGTGCTAACTTCAGCGACTTTTTCCGTACTAACAGCAGCAGACGTCGTGACTGATGGGATAACAAGACAAGAGTTTTGTTGTATATTATGGTCTGCCATAAGGCTAAACACATAACCTACGGGCACGAGTCCCCCCACTATATGTGGGCTATAATCATCGGAGCCATCTACATGCAAATTTGACACTTGATGTCACAAGCATAGCAAGATCGACTAACTACATCGACTTTAAATGATTGGTCTATTTTTCTTATAACATGAAACATTGTGGACTGAAAATAAAGATACTCATAAGGTCTGCTAGGCACAACTCAATTTCCGTGGCAAGATCAATTCACTATGTGTTCAGTACTGTAGATACAGCAGTATACTCGGCTGCAACCATGAATAGGTTTACACCTTGAAGTCTTGTGCGAACTACCTTTGAACAAATCTTTATTTGTTCTTCTTGTGTTTAACCATTTTTCAAGAATTTTGAAGTTTCTTGGATGATCCTAGACCAAGTTTTTCAACCGAATCTAGTCTACCAGCTGACAAAACTGCAACCCAACCGGTAACCAGCACCGATCAACCGGCAACCGGTTACAATCCCTGTGATATATTACGGTTAGACAACTCTTTTAATGTTTAGTAGCAAATTATCACTTGTAATATTTGTATTTGTATTTGAATAAGGCTCCGGACTGAGTCATCAAATTACATAGAAACATGAAAAGTCAAAAGTCATTCACGAAAGAAGAAATCTCGAAGAACAGATCATCGAATTTAGCGCTTGAAGTCTTTCAACGAGGCTGAGTTAACTGCTGAAGGTGGTACTGAGTTCCAATGGGAAATCACACGTACTGAGAAAAAGTTGTGCCGTAACAGAAGGCGAGCAGGACCTTGCAACAGTTTTCTATTGCACGAGCGAGTTTGTGTAAGCTCAGATATTGTGAAAAGTAATCAGGATCAAAGTTGCAATAACCACTTAATAATTTAGAAACAAAAATCAAATCTGCACACAGTGTTTTCCGCAAAGAGAAGGCAATATTAGACTGTCTAGACGATAACGATAACACTTGTTTGGATGACATGAATATCAAACTTGAAAATCATTATTATTTTATTACACCCATAAGTGCATAGAGCACCAAAGCAAAGCAAATTTGCAACAAGTAGGCTTACAAAGTAATATCAACTATTGGTTAATGAATACAGTTAGGCCTACTGAGAAAGTGCCAAAGTTCGTTTTTCAGTAAAGAAAATTATGCAAGTTCTTTCTGTAGTTCGGTAGGAATGTAGATTTCACAATGTCAGGGGGTAGGGAATCCCAGTCGTCAATGACACCCCAGGAGAAATATTTAAATGAATCCTTAATGAAGGGTTTTAAAAAATCTTGAAGTCATGGTCACGAGTCCTTGAAGTCAAAGGGTTGAAAAGTTTTGCTGGATCACATGGGATGTGCAATTATGAACACGGCTATTAAGTCACAGGGCACAACGCCGATTTTCGAGCGGTGGAATACCAAGGATTCGAAGGCGGTCTTCGCAAGGCTGCCCGATAAGTGCATCACACATCGAGTAAAGCGCCATTGGACCCTTTCGATCAAAGTAATGTTTTGTGCAGCAAGGGGATTTTGCACACACGTTGCGCACTCCAGGTGGGGACGAGCAAATACAGGCGAAGATGAACATCAGGATCATTGGATGCAAAAGTTCGCGGAATAACGGAAAGTACCATGTTAGCTCTCTGGGTACACATAAGGGCATGTTTGTGAGCTTTAAAGGTCGTTCGGGATGACTGCACTAAGATCTTCCGAGGAGGCGAAATCGTTGAGGGGCTGGTTATTGAGTAGGCTACTACGTAAGCATTGGAGGGATTACGATGGCCGAAGAAGATAACGCGGGATTTGGAAGGATTCAAACGCAATTGTCCAGGTCAGCCTGCAGTAACCGGACCGCCTCTTGAGGGTTGCCACTCTTGCATGTATTTAGTAATGCATGCAATATGTACTTATGTCACGTCTGAAAATTTAGTTTATGCAACTATAAAAACGTTTAATAGGATAACAATAGTTAAAACGAAACAGAACTTTATGAAACATAGTCATTTTCCAAGCAAACACAATAGTAAAATGATATTGAGAGAAAATGCCTTAGCCAATTGTCATGATGAATTTTCAGGATTTTGGAAAGCCAAGGAGAAGTTATTAACTTTTAAATTATTCTTTGTCCATATACCGAGTGGCCCAGAAGTCTTCGGTTCGGAAGGATTGTGAAAATGATGAGCCAGGCCGAAGACTTCTTTCTGGGCCACTCTGTATTTCAGCTATTCACGTGCCATAAACGAAATATACAGATGAAAAAATAATTAAAAAGTTAACAACTTCTACTTAGCTTTCCCAAATCCTGAAAATAAAAATGATATTCATAAAACTATAACAAAAGCATAGAAAACAAAATGTCAAGTATATGCCAGTTCTCAAACATTATTTCAGGATCGTTACTGATACAGTATGCATGATTCTGTTAATTCGATTTATCAGATCAGCATCATCCGTTACTTATGCTAACAAAAATCTCATAAGATGTGAAAGAGTTCTCGCATTTGACTCAATCATTAGAAACTGGGAAATAGAGAAATTGACCTTCATAGAAATTTATTCAAATGAATTTTGGACTTTAAGAATATAGGAATTATAGCTACCTGTCGACGGCATAAATTGGATGATATCCGAGGGCGCGCACTGCACGAGGATGTCTTCGAATTTATGCCCAACGACAAATAGCTATAATTTCTAATCATGCCTGAACTATCATGGATTAGAAAACTTCTGACGTGGTGCATCGATATCAATAAACGAGTAATACCATTGAAATGATCATGTTTAAGATAAATCACACTAAACCAAAAAATGAATGTCGCACTTTGAATTACATTTTCTTTTAAAAAAATTACATTTTCGCATAAATTTTTTTTTTAAATCATATTTTGCACCTACTAAAAATTAGCTAGTCATAAGCGTGTTTTCTTTTTTAATTTTGTTGCCTTGACGCACTTTGCTACGTTGAATTTTGTTGATGACATGTGACATAATTATGTGACAACTTAATATCATTTCTATGCAGCCTTATTCAATGCAAAACAAAGTGCAATCCACGATGGCTATCTGTGAATACGCAGCTTTGCTCATAGCATAGAAATTAAGAATACCATAGAAAGTGTACTATTATCTACTTCTATGGCTCATTTTGAGGGCAACAATATAGGACATTTGAGTTGTTGTTTAACCCATTTTCGCCCAATGTTCCCATTGGGAACATTTGCTTCAAAACGTAATTAAAATCTTCACTTAGCTTTTATACTGGAATTTTCTTCCTATACAACTTGTTCAACTTGCTTGAAAACGATTACAAGCATCTACGAACATATTCAGGTCCGTTAAGGTAGATAAAATAACCGATTTTCACTTCTGCATTTTTCAAGTTAGATAGCAGCTAGAACCCGAATATTTATTGATTTACTGTTGATAGACAGTTATTTTTTCTTCGCTTGATATTGTCAGTCACTCAATTAAAATTGTAGACATCTAACTTGCATTTCAGTTGAAACCAGCAATATCTACACGAAGAAATTATTTTGATGTTCCCAAAGGGAACATTGGGCATTACCATTATTTTTGGATGTCAGATTTGAACCTTTCTAACATTTGAAGCAGACGTTCCATTGACCTTTTCTATGATTATGTTACAATTTAGAGCACAAGTAGCGTTTTACTTTTCATAAATTGCCAACATAATTAAATTTATTCTGCTGACAAAAATAAGATAGCGCTCATATCTCTTGATTTGATCTCATTTAATCTTGATCTAATTTGCGTCCTTTGAAGACTATTGGACTATGAGTCATTGAATGATTAGAAACTCGTCTATCTATGGCTGTGCAGCTTTTGAAAACAACTTATTTGTACTGGATATCAGACAATTCACATACATTGAAAGAATCACCTTCGATAAGTTTGTACTGATCATAGACATTTCAGGATTCAAATTTTCAGTCGAGCTAGCAGGCTTCACATTTACCTTTCTTTGTATTTGAGCTGTCATATTTCCCGCGTCGTGATTTTGTTATTGTGTTTCGTGGCACCATAATGACAAGACGTAAATTTATGAAGCTAGACGACGCTGTTCAAGCCATTCTCGAACAAAGCGACGATGAATATGAAACTATTGTGGCCTTACCTCCAGAAGTTAATGGTAATGGTGATGCTCCTGACGAAGAAGTTGAAGCTGAAGATCAATTACCAAAAGACGTGTCATCAACTCTGGAAATTGCAAGGTCATCAGAATCTCGTCGCATAAAGTCAACAAAATCCGAATATCGAAAGAAATATTGGCCGAAAAGAAATTGGAAGAATGGTGATAGTGAACTGCAGGATATTTCGCTAGGTGTCCCGATACCTCATCTTTCCAACCAATATCCTGTATTATCCAACAAAAGTGCCATCGAAATTTACAAATTATTCTTCGACTCACAAGTGGAAAAGCTATTTATTGAAAGCACGAACATTTATGCCAGAGAAGTGAAAAACTTTCATTCTTTTGAGCTAACACCGACAAAACTGTGGAGTTTTTTGACGATCATAACGATATCTGCATACAACCAACGACCACAGTCACGTCTGTACTGGAGTAAAGATGACGATGTGAACTGTCCTCTTATTTCACAGCTGATGTCTCGCAACGAATTTGAGCAAGTAAAGTCTTTTCTTCATGTTGTGGATAACAATGATCTTTGTTTGACTGATAGGTGGGCCAAACTGCGACCTCTGATTGATCTTGTCAATGAGAAACTGAAACAGTTCGGTATAAACTCTAAATATCTTTCCATCGACGAGCAGATCGTTCCTTATTTTGGTCACCATAGATGCAAAATGTATCATAAAGAGAAACCCATACGGTTTGGATTTCAAAACTGGGTGTTGGCGGCGGATGATGGCACTCCAATACATTTTTTCCGTATGGCGGAAAAGGTGACAATACTTCCGATGTTCTCCTTGGAACTCATGTTGTCAGAAATTGTGCGCAACATATTCCCGACCCAGAGGACCATGTTCTACTATTTGACAACTTGTTCTGTTCACTTCCTCTGTTAGAAGAGCTGAAACGTGAGTCCAGAAAAGCAATCGGAACTTTGCGAAATAACCGCATCCAAAATTGTCCGCTTCCGAGTGTAAAAGAAACAGAAAAGAAAGAGCGGGGAAATTACGTAGCATATTCAACTTAAAGATCTGTGTGTTGTGCGATACAATGATAATCGAGCGGTAACGATTGCAAGTAATTATGCGAAGTGCATGCCATTATTGCAGACAAACCGACGAGTGAAAGAACAAGCTGAGAAAATTGTTGTGGATCAACCGTCCATGATTGATACATACAATCGCCACATGGGCGGTGTCGATTTGCTGGATGGGTATTTGTCTAATCCTCGACCTTGTATTGGAGGCAAGAAATGGTATTGGGCTCCATTCATTAATTGCATTCGCATGTTACAAGTAGCGGCGTTCAAAACATACATGGCACTAGGTCATCCTATCAGTCAGCTTGATTTCATGAGAATGATTGTTAATGAAGCTGTAAAAAAGTTGCCGCTGAACGCCCCAAATAGGCATGGAAAACGAAGAATGAGTGCAATTTTACCTAGAGCTAGCAATATAAATGAGCACATACCAGGTCCTGCTTTCAAACAAGGTCGATGCATTATTTGCAGAAAAAATACGCGAAAGCAATGTCAATCATGCCAAGTGTTGCTACATGAAAATGTCATGTGTTTTGGACAATACAATCACCGATAAAAGAAAATATATATTGCATTTAGTGGAATTAATTTTGCTTTGCCGATTTTCATTTGTGAAGTTTATAAGGAACTTAACTGCATTTAGCATTGAAACTGGGTCAATAAAGTATTTCTAATTTCTACATTTCTACATAATCTACATGCATGAAAATTTAAACCAGAATCAGAATTGTAAATAATAAACTTAATGATAGTGTATATGCCCAATGTTCCCATTGGGAACAGCATCGTATATCTATGTTCCTTAAACAAAAGTGGAAAGTAAACGTCATAGTTCGACTTCTATGCACTATTGGGTAAATATATCTTGATAGCAAAAGAAATCCATGACAGAAAAATTTCGGGCGTAAATGGGTTAAGCTGTGTCCGTTATTATCAATTAATAAAATTCCCATTATGAACAAATTCTCCTTTCTTTCTCAAGCAGCCACCATTTTTTGAAATGGAGTTGGTGAAACTTAAGAAAGTGTAAATCAGCAAAACCGAATGAAGCATAAGTCTTCCTTTTGACTTTTAATTACCATTCTGTTCACGTTATAAAGTTACACTGCTTTCCCTACTTATGTTGACTAACCAATCAAACGAGTTATGGAGGGCAAGATGTCTATTAAAATAAAATTAATTGAAACCTTTCTCGTTTAACACCAATAAATATGAATGCGAAAGAAATGTATTTCTAAACAGCGGACATTAATTAGAATTAATGCCTGTCCGTACTAGACATCTACAAGAAAGAAAATTACACCAATGATACTGCATAGTGTCATAGCAATTGGATATCTACTGTCATTCAAAGCTTTTTTCAATTCAAAGTTGAATGTATTTAGAAGTTTATGGAGCCATAAACACCTTCATAGTCCATAGATTTCTATATAGCATGTTGCTGGGATAACATGGGATTTTCGATGAATGGCATGACTCGTTTGAATGTCAATTAAAACTCTATGAAGTGCGGGTATTACACGTATGTAATTGAGATTTTCGAGGGCATCCAACGATGACATCCTCGGATATCTCAAATGTTGCCCTGGTTCATAGAGTATAACTGCTCCATTGCTATAGATGCGACCTGTAGTCTGAAAAGCTTTGATGTGAGATGAAACTTCCACTGATAGGAATTTGAATTCTAATGCTTCATGTCATATTCAACATAATGTTGTCATTTTTAACATACTCCGAGCCATTACCTTGGATGAATTATAATTAGAATATTGTCATAGTTTCATCGGACAAATAATTCAGATATCTGCGGAAATTAATATATTATATTATTATAATGTTATGTTATCCTCGGATAATCTGCATTATTGTCCTCTAAACAATGACAATATTCCTATAGTAAAAGATTTGAATCTTTCACACAATTTGTTATCACTAACTCTTGATCAAAGAAGGCTACTAGTGAAGTTGGCATTATAAAATGAAGCTAGACTTTAATGAACATCAGAAGGAGAAAAGAACATACACTAGAGGCTTTTTGGCGGTCGGGTTGTCAATGGGAAAGATGAACATTACTGACATTGCTAGGTTGATCAAAGTAAGTTCAAGACCATAGAGTAAGTATATTATGTAGAGTGGCAACATGGCAATAATTAGATCCCCTTTGTGTATACAGTTTCGATTTTATTAAATGAACTCGAATGAGACCCAGCATCACATGTGAGATATGCAAATATTTACACTTTGGAGAAATTTTGGATTTGTCGACTGATCGTGATAGAAAAACAAAGGAATAATAGCATTTTACAAATCTTCCGTGTCATTTCAACCTGTGTAGAGAGTCAATATAGTTTGTTAAATTAGCAACCCGATGGGTTACTATCACTTGAATACATATCCTTATCAATAAGAGCACTTTCGTGAGCGTGATCATACAAGCTATCCGAGCCACTGGAACAGCAAATTAAAATAAGCACTGACAATGATCACAGTCAACTTTAAAGATGTAAATGGGTCCGCATTCCCATACAGATTTGAGTGAATCATAAAATTAATTGTACCGATGAAAATGGAATTAAAAACTTGAAATTTCAGTCAAGAAAGCACAAAAAGATGTCGACATTTTTATGAAGACTTGCATTATAATGCAGCTCATGAATTTTCTTTGACAATCAGGTTGATTTCCGCTTAATTAAGATGCTTGTTAGCAGACATTCATTCCTTTGAAGTGCAACTTGCTTCATACTACTTATAAAAGGGCTTCATCTCGGTAGTACATAAATTTGCAAAATTTTAGCTTCTTAAAAATTGCTCAAATAATTTTTTGGACCGCAGGAACGCAGTCTCCGCGAAAAACTGAATCTTTTCATATAAAAATTTTCACTGTAGGCTATACAGAAACTTGCTTGAGTCAACACTCTACCTACATATACTTACTCTATCAAGAAGACATTTCCATAACTAAATAATCAACAGAAGATCAACAGGAAGAAGACTCAAAACCAGCACAAGAAACAACCGTTTGCCGCTACAAGTGGCAAAAAAGAATAGGTTTTCTTGTCGGAGATTTACTGAAGCTGTGGCAAGATCGTATCACTGCACAGACAATATACAATAGACTTATTTCTTTCAATTTGAGAACAATGTGTCCTTTTACTGCTCCTCTTCTCCCAACTACTCACATGAAATCAAGGGAGAGCTGGACCATGAAAAGATATGCATGGCGGACTGCTTAGAAGAGGGCGATATTTTCAGACGAGTCTTGTTTTCGACAGACGAGGAACGATCGATGAATTCGAGTTTGGAGACTCGTCGGTGAGAGAGAATGAGTTCCGCAAACTTCCAATGGAGTATCTAGGGATGGATGGATCTATCCATGTTTGGGGCGATATTTGGTATGGTGGTCGAAACAAAGAAGTGCCTTCATTCGCAAATCGATCTTCATACACCAGCACACTACAGGATTTCTTCTGTGATTAAAGCGCTCCAGCAAATTACATTTTTCAATATGACAACGCTCCTGCACGCTGTTCGTCGTTGGTGGATGCATTGCACCAGAGGCGGGAAACTCGGATAACTGACTGGCCAGCAAGATTTCCGGATCTTAATCCCATTCAGCACGTGTGGGATTTGAAAAGAAAAATTCCCAGACGATCTTCCATCGAAAATCTTGCTTAACTGAAAAAAATGTCTCAGAGGAGCGGGATGCCATTCCACAGGAGATGATTGACAATTCGATACTAGTTATGCCTCGAAGAGTGAGGAGTGTCATTTCTGTGAGAGTTGGTCCCACCCGGGTGAAGGCATAAATGGGATGTTCTAGCTCCATTGGAAATACATTGAACTTGGCGGGTATAAATTGAAAATTTCCAATTTGTGCCCGGCAACCTTGATAGAATGCTATGATGTGAAGCATGAATAGTATCATTAACAGTTCATGATTGTGCCCCTCCCCTCGCCCCCTCTGGCTCAGAATGACAACATTTCGAAGAGGGCACTTCAGCGTTCCCATGCGTTCCCCACCAAGGAGGGCAATTGGGAACTCCGTTCCCAAGCGTTCTGCTCTCCCTCGCACCCCCCCCCCTACCGACAGCCCTGTCTCCAATAAACGAATAGTTAATAAACCCGTGCAAAACTGCAAATAGCAAGTTTAGACTAGGCTACATGTATACTAGCAATGTAAACCGCATATATTTTGAGACCAGTTTTCTGCATCTAAATTGCTTTCATCACTAGTCGCATGAACGAGCCTCTTTAGGCATTTTGAATCACTGACGGTTGTCCGATGTCGAAGTGAAACAACAGTTAACTGCCTAAATAGGTGTGCCACACACCAATCCAGTACACACAGACGAATTATTGATAATGAAATCTAAATAATGTAGGCCAATTTAGGAAACCATGTCGTAATCATAGGATGTCGCAATGGAGAAAGTGCTACACAAGGACATGGATATCAGACATAGATATTAGTGCAATGAATGGAAAGTACTAGCTATGCTATTTGAGTCATGGTGCTAAGACAGCGTTTCAGAGAAGGTCGGACTGAGAAATCAATTACCGCTGGCGCTACCACGTGGAATTGTGACTATAGATGTTTGTGACTTCCTTTCACTCATCAGCAAAGAAATGTTACTCAACATCCTCAGAAGGCTGTCAACCTCTTTCCCGACGCTAAAAGAGGACCGATAAATGAAATGGGAAACCATGCGAGCACGCTAATTCTGTTATTGTCCGCGAACGCCATTTGTCGCTACAGTTATGACAATACATAGTTACCGTACAGAGGAGCGTCCGAGCCGCGAAGCGGCGAGGATGTGCGGGTGTACGATAAATTGATGTAGGAGTTATACAGGATGGCATGCTTCCCTAAATTCGTGAAGACTCTCTTCCAGTCAGGCGAGCGAGATTCGGGGAACGTGTGGCCCACAGTGACGGGTCTGCTTTCAGTACGGACTGATGAGGCTGCGACACAGATTTAGAGTCTGTGGGCTACGATGGCCGAGCATGAAATGACAGCGATCACAGCGGGTGACAATTTCAACTGCTTGATTACGCAAACTTTGCTATATTCTCTTCTTTTCATAGAGGTCACACTTAAAATATTTCTCCTTCGTTCTTAAGGTTCAGCAGAAGTTTAGAGAATGAAAAAAGCGACTGTAACGAAATAACTTTGTGGAATAACTGTAAAATCTGCATGTAAAACAGCTGTATGGAAATATGCTAAGAAACAAATGCAAAATCGAAAAATTACTTCTAACTTTTGATCATGTGTGGGGGAAGGAAATGGCTTGCGAAATCCGTTTGATATTTTGGCAATTTGGTTCAGTAATCGCTATCAACTTTCATATATTCATATCTTTCAATATTCATACACCAACTCAGTGAAAATGCGAGTGCATGAATAATCAGGAGCTCCTGATTATATTCAAAGTTCATCAAAACGAATTATTATGTAATTAAAATAAAGCAAATTACTAAGAACTTCTCGCTTAAGGTTTTCAAAGCAAAATTCCATCCTTAATTATTTTGACACTGATATTCCTCTAAAAAACTAGTTTTACTTACTTTTCTTTCGTGTTGTTATACAATAATTAGTGCTAATTTCAGAAATTAAGATTTGAAGTTACCGGTACTATCTATAACCTTTCTATTACGGTACCCATGAATGGTGAAAAAGTCCTTATATATATATATATAAATAAGAAATGTGCGCACCTGCCCCACCGAGAATTGTACTCTCCTGCCCCACTTGTACATGAAGGGACCAGGGCCTACAGCAATCGTCGGACCAGGCATTTGGAGGTACTCTGACTGTCATATATCTTCATTCATATCAGAACATATCACAGCACAATCATATTCCGCAAAAGCTAACTCTAAATACGAAAATTGAGGGCCTACAGCAATCGTCGGACCAGGCATTTGGAGGTTCTCTGACAGCCATATAGCACTTCTTTCACATCAGTACATATCAATGCACAATCATATTCCGCAAAACCTAACTCTAAATGCGAAAATTGAGGGCCTACAGCAATCGACGGACTAGGCATTTGGAGGTGCTCTGACTGTCATATATCGTCATTCATATCAGTACATATCACAGCACGATCATATTCCGCAAAAGCTAACTCTAAATACGACAATTGAAGGGACCAGGGCCTACAGCAATCGTCGGACCAGGCATTTGGAGGTGCTCTGACTGTCATATATCGTCATTCATATCAGTACATATCACAGCACGATCATATTCCGCAAAAGCTAACTCTAAATACGACAATTGAAGGGACCAGGGCCTACAGCAATCGTCGGACCAGGCATTTGGAGGTGCTGACAGCCATAGAACTTCTTTCACAACAGTACATATCAATGCACAATCATATTCCGCAAAAGTTCATACGTGGGGCAGGAGAGTCAGTGGAGCAGGGGTGCACATGGGGGCAGGAGCGTACAGTTGTGGGGCAGGGGCGTACATTTCATATTCGTCCGTGGGGCAGGAGAGTACAATTCGGTGGGGCAGGAGCGCACATTTCTTATATATATATATATATATATATATATATATATATATATACCTATATATTGACGCATAGTGAACCCAGTGTTGATTTCATGATAAAGAAAAACAAATTGTCTTTTCTCAACCGGACATGTTTCAGTGTTCATTACACCATCATCAGCGGACAAATCGTTAAAATAAAGTAAAATTCGCCTTATATATGAAATCACTAAAGCATGGAAATTGAATAAAATTTATCATGAAATCGACACTGGGTTCACTATGCGTCAACGTATTACGGTCAACCTTAGGCCCAGAAAAGGATCCACTCGTCAAAGATGGAGTGAAATTAGCCGACAAAAAGATTCGAGCAGAGCTTCGACTTAAATTTCTTCGAGATTGCTACAGTGACCATCTCATCCCCAGATTCCTTCAGTTGAAAGTTCCAAAGACACTGCAGAATTCAAAACAAGGAATTCGGAAGGCTCAGAGATCTGCTTTGAAGCAACAGATTGGTGAGGCTACACGTGACCTGAAACTTAACCCTTTCGATCCTGTTTCGCATCTATGGCTTCCTCCCCTAGCTGCCTGTAAAAATCCTAAAATTTCGAGTAAACAGCATTTGAAAAATCCCGACCAAAAAGTGTTGTCCTGACCCCAACCAACACTAAATAAGATGCCAAATAGATCGAATAGTCCCCTAACATCAGAAAACATGCATAAACAGTCGAAATTATCCAAAAAATTTATATTTTTTTAAAAATACAAAAATCATCAAATTTTCACTTGGTGGGACATTAGTCATGTTTAAACTTATTGAAACAGTCACCCAGGCAAAGCCCAGGCTTGTCAGGGCACGAATCACAGATGTATCGTGATTCTCTTCTGATTCCGTTGCTGAAACAGACACGGCAACGCTTCAATGGATTTTTCTTGCCAGTTGTGGATGGGATTCTTTTTTGCACATGTGTAGTCGTGCGCTGTTCCTCTGATGGTCGTCTTTTTCTTCTGGCTCCCTTTGGTGTTGATTGCAAATCTGTCAAGACTCGTATGGCATCCCTTAGGAAGTCAAAGAAACTCACGTTGCTTTCTTTCTCTTTTCTGTATACAGCCCATGAATTGAAAAGTAGCCGAAGAATGCAATTCAGGCCGATCTTCTTGTACCAGGCATGCGATTTGCGAGCGCAGTTGTATTGACGAATAATTATTGGTCTGTAACTTGGTCTGTGAGATCTATCCCTCCCATTTCTTGATTGTAATTCTCGACAATTGATGGCTTGAGCACATTGGTTCGAACATTGCCCTTGGAAATCCTTTCTTTTTGCACCAGAGGAGCATTGTCACACGTGGACATCACATAAACATCCCTTCTGTCACAGAATTTTACCGCTATTATTCGGTCCTTTTCAGCGAATGCCGATGACACAGGTTGCAGTTTCTTTTGAATAAGAATTTTTGGAATTCCTCTTTGCGGTCTGACTGTTCCACGAACACCCGTATTTCTCGAAAGAAGGTACTCTATCAGCCGCAAGCTTGTAAACCAATTGTCTATATTCAGGACGTATCCCCTGTCAAGCATGTCAGCCTTTGAAAGTAATCGAACGACTATCTTTTCACTATTCGAAAACACAAAGTTAGTTGCATCACTGACATCTGTCGGCTCGATGATAGTCCACCCATCTTCGGCACTCGCTTCTAGATCTTCACTGCCATCAGAATCGGTATCAGAAGACGACTCATCTGTAATATGGGGAGGATCAAAAGTCGTATCTTCATTGTCCGAATCGTCTTCACTGTTATCGGAATCAAAACCATAGCGACGGACTGGCTGCACTCGGCGTGTTGAGTGCCTGGTACGTACTACTTGATGGTGCCGCTGCCATTGAAAGAATGATCAGAAATTAGTTGTGACAAATGACAATATACCGTGCAAGCTGCTCTACCTAACAACGAATCAGCCACGCGCAATCTTTACCGGACGTCATTATACAATCACCATCAATCAATGCTTTGAATATGCTTCATGTGTGGCTCGACTGAATGCAGGTGACATCGCACTGCAACCGCTGAGTTGTATTGCCGACAATCAGATCATGTGAAGACAGCAGAAACACAAGACACAGCTGATCGCAGCAGCATGAAACTAATGCATTACTTGCCCTCAATAGACTTGATGTACGTGTACATGTAACCTACTACATGTACATGTACCATTACAGCGGTTAATTCTATTAAATATAGTTGGTTTGCACATAATATGCGCTAAAGACAACATCTAACGTGTTTTACAAGCAACTGGAATACTTCACGCCTAAACAGTTAGCAAAATTTCTCATGACGACACGCTGTCGTCATAGCGCATGTAAGCGTGACGACAACGTGTCGTCATAGGATCGAAAGGGTTAAAGCTTCTCATTTAGCTGATTTTACTAATTCTTTTGATTCTAATCTCAAACCAATTTTGAAATCAATCATTGAGCAAAAGTCTAGCAAAACGGTCAAAACCATTCAAAATGTTCATGCTAAGAAGTTGTCATCCCTCCTGGTCAAACAGAAACCCGTGATCAGTCCTCGATATAAGCAAGATAATGACCCTTGTGTCATCAATATCTCTTCAGTTCCTTTGTCAAGAGAAGAAATGGATTTGCTTTCTCTTGGCTTTTCTATGTGTTTCCCTCATAATAAGATTAGATTAAATGAAGAAAAGGCAGAGGCTGAATTTCTGATTTCACGTCTGAAATCTGTTGAGAATGAGGCCAATGTCAATAACGATTTCATTGGTAAAATGAGGAACGCTTTTAAAAGTTATTTCAGTAAGCATAAAGTTTCCAAAGAGTGGTCAAGCAAAATAAAATCTTTACGAAATTTGTCAAAGAGAAAAAAGCTGATGATTTCAAGATTTGATAAAGGAAACGGTATCCTGATCGAGGATAAAGAGTCCTACATTCAGAAAATGCGGAGTATCCTTGATAACAAGGATAAGTTCAAACCTCATACAATTGATAAACGCTCTAAAAAGAATCCATTTATCCTTGAGGAAGATCGCTTCAACCGTAAACTCCAGCAATTGAAATCTAAGGGTTTGATAAACGATGACATTTTCCAGGTGGTTAGGTCTGTTGGATCACAGCCAGCTCGTCTTTATGGCCTGCCCAAGGTTCATAAGAGTAACTCTGATCCTCCATACCGACCCATTCTGAACATGAAAAATTCCTATTCTACCAACCTTGCGAAGTGGCTTGATCAATTACTGAAACCTCAAATCCCAAAAACCTTTTCTTTGAAAGACACTTTTCAATTTGTTGACCAGCTGAAAAATCTTGATGTTTCTGATCAGTCGTATAAAATGTATAGTTTCGATGTTGTCAATCTCTTCACCAGTATTCCTTTGAAGAGGACCATCAGACACATTGTTTCAATGATTGATTTCAGCAAATTACCTATAAACTCGACTGCATTATCGAGTTTATTAGAACTGGCTTGCGAAAATATTTTGTTCTCATTTAATGATAATTTGTATTACCAAATCAACGGCATGTCCATGGGGTCCAGTTTAGGACCTACCATGGCAGCCTTCGCTATGGATCTTCTTGAAAGCCAATTTCCTAAGTACGACGGCAATCAGCCATTTTTCTATCGTCGCTATGTAGACGATTGTTTTTCTCTTTTTCGTAACGATAATGAAGCAGAAAATTTTTTGAATTTTCTGAATTCCCTAGACGATGATTTGAAATTTACGATGGAAAAAAGTGTCAACGATTCTTTGGTTTTTCTTGACACTAATATAACGTTGAAATCAGAGCAATTCAAAATTGACTTTCATTTGAAAACTACCAATACAGGAGTTTATATGCATTTTCACGCATATGCCCCCAAGCAGTATAAATTAGCTGCTATGAGATCCCTCTTTTATAGGGCTCATCGTATTTGCTCTGATCGTTCTTTGTACGATAATGCTGTAAAAAAGATAACTGAAATATTTAAACAAAACGGCTTTCCAGATCCTCTTATAAATGAAACAAAATCAAAAGTAGAACAGAAGATTTTTCAAAGCCAGCAATCGATTGTGAAAAATGATGATAAGAAAGCCATTTTATATTGGTCCGTTCCGTTCATTGCTGAAGGCAGTAAAGAGTTTAAAAACAGAATCAAAGACTTGAATCACTATTTATCGAACACTACCATCAAACCGGCTTTCAAAACCTCCAAAATGAGTGATTATTTTCCTAACAAAGATAAGATTGCCAGCGGTCTGAAATCGAATGTTGTTTACAAATACTTTTGTGACCGTTGCAATATGCGGTACATCGGCGCTACAAAACGCCATCTTGATACTCGCATCGCTGAGCATCTTAAAGGTTACCCTGTCTTGACAGAAATTTCTATGCATGAACACAGTCCTGAGAAAACGAACTTTAAGGTCATAGGTCGGTACAAGTTGCCCTTTATTCTGGAATCTATTTTAATCAAGCAAGATGTGAAATGCCTGTCCAACGAACGGAACGGATCTCACCCTCTCTACCTCGGATTGTCTGACTAGCAATTGTTAATTTTATTCAATTTCCATGCTTTAGTGATTTCATATATAAGGCGAATTTTACTTTATTTTAACGATTTGTTCGCTGATGATGGTGTAATGAACACTGAAACATGTCCGGTTGAGAAAAGACAATTTGTTTTTCTTTATCATATATATATATATATATATATATATATATTGACAATGATTGTCATTGTCAATATAGACAGCTCCAATTTGCCAAAGCACTTGTTGAGCCCTCTTCCAATTAGCAGTAATCAAATAAGTTGGATCATGTGGATTCTCAAAGAAAAAAATCTGGGCTATTCGACTAAAAAATATACCTATACCATCAAAAGTTGAGTATCTTAAGCTTTTTATACAGAAGGTCGAACATTTGATAAGAAGAATGCGCTGGAAAGTAGTGTTTTTTAACAGCAAAAGTAACACTACAGGAAGTGACTTTGGTTTCAAAGCAAATTCTTGTCCACCATCAAATGAACTTTTGAATCCCTTCGAGGACGATATGTACGCGATGATTCAAGCAATCGAATTTAAAGGCATCAACAGTGAATTTCAAAAGAAATTGACGGAAGACAAAGATGAAATACAAAAATCAAAGAACATATTTGTGTTTGCTGACAAAACAACAAACCTATACGAAATGCCAAAAGAAACTTATCAAAAGCTTCTAACGGAAAACATCACGAAGTCCTACAAAAAAGCAAATGACACTACCGAATCTGAAATTAACAGTGAAGCAAAATCAATTGGAAAGTCTTACAACCTTTCAGGCAGAATAGAATGCTACCCACCGCGCCCAGCTTTTATCACTTTGACAGACCATAAAGAGAATTTTGACAAAAACGTCCCTTGTCGACTAATCAATCCGGCGAAAAGTGAAATTGGAAAGATCAGTAAACAACTTCTGGATGTCATCAATAAATCAATAAAAACAAAAAGAAAATACTACAATGGAATAATTCAAGCGATGTGATCAACTGGTTTGAAAATATCCCAGAAAAAGGAACTTCTACATTCCTTAAATTCGATGTCGTCGACTTTTACCCTTCAATCACCGAAGAACTGCTAACAAACAGCATCACTTGCGCCCGAACATTGGTTGATATCCCTGAATTATCATGAATGCAAGGAAATCGTTACTTTATAGCCATCAAACACCATGGGTGAAGAAAAACAACAACAACATGTTCGATGCTACCATGGGAAGTTATGACGGGGCCGAGATTTGCGAACTTGTAGGCTTATTTTTACTCGAAAAACTCACAGAACGATTTGGAGTCAACAACATTGGACTTTACCTAGATGATGGCCTCGCGCTCATTCCAAAAAGTTCAGGACCACAAAGTGACCGTTGTAGGAAAGATTTAATTAAAATCTTCCAAAAACAAAATTTGAAAATCACAACAGAATGCAACATGAAATCAACGGATTTTTTGGACATTTAACTCAATCTACAAAAATGAAACTTACCGCCCATACATAAAGCCAAACAGTTCGCCTTTATACATTCACAAAAAGTCAAATCACCCTCCAATAATCTTGAAGCAAATCCCAAAAATGATAGAAAGAAGAATCTCGAAATTATCCTGCAATGAAGAAGAGTTCTACAAAGCAAAGCCAATTTACCAATGAGCATTGAAAGATGGTGATTATGTTCATAGCTTAACCTACAATCCAGCACCTGAATCAAAAGAAAAGCGAAGAAGAAATATAATATGGTTCAACCCACCATTTAGCGCCAATGTAAAAAATGATATTGAGCGACGATTTCTAAATTTGATCAGAAAGCATTTTCCTCCACATCACAAATACCACTAACTTTTAAAAAAAAACAAAATGAAACTAAGTTACAGTTGCGTTAACAACATGAAAAATATAATCAAAAGTCACAACGCTAAAATTTTGAGCAAATCTCAACCAACACAAACAGCTGAAAATGAGAATCAAAACTGTAACTGCAGAAACAAAAGTGAATGCCCATTGAATGGAAGCTGCTTACAGAAGTGTCTAATTTACAAAGCAACAGTATCATGAGAATCGGACGAGAAAATCTACTGCGACATGTGCGAAGGTGACTTTAAGACACGATATCGACATCATAAAAAATCATTCGCACATCAGAAATACACGAGCGAAACATCATTATCAAAGTATTTATGGTCTCTTAGAAGCAAAAACAAAAACTTTGACATCAGATGGAGTATAGTGCAACATACTAAACCATATTCTTGTGGCAGCAGATTCTGCAATTTATGTTTGACAGAGAAATTTTATGTTGTAACATCTAAATCTGAACATCTGATTAACAAAAAGAGTGAAATGATATCACAATGTAGACATCGTAGGAAATTTCTTTTATCCAACATTTGACCATAGTCTCATACTCAATGCATGTCCATATGTCGATTTGAATTCAAATGTGTATGTATAGCCTTGATTTTTAATATTGAGATTCTTCCCTTTTATTGCTGTCTGACGATCGGTAATGTTTGTATCTCCGTGAACTTGCAGTTATGGAAATAAATCAGTAATCCAACTCCGCTTGCTTATTTACTATATATATGTACAAATGTATATAAATAGATATTGCTATCTATTTAAAAGAGATCTCCACACCGACCTGACGACCACTAATATCTACAGGAGACAGTAAGAACGATAGATTGTGGAATCCAACTCCGCTTGCTTATTTACTATATATATATATATATATATATATATATATATATTAGACCTGATCTGCCGGATTATGATGCTTTAGGATATTTGGGTGCTTTTTGCTTATTTTCGTTGGGGTAGAGATCTATTGTAAAATTAAATTCTGATTTACAAGCTATTCGAGTATGCTAAATCTGTTACTGTCAGCGAGCAACATTTCTCGGTGGCAGCTACGACAAGCTGCTATATTTCTGTCAACAGTTTATTATTTCATTTAGTTATAAAAGCTATCGAAGCAAGTTGCATTTCAATGGAATGAATGAATTTAGTCCTTTAAATGAAATAATTGTTTCATAAAAAATGGATCACCCTTAAACATCGCCTTAACTTCAACTTTGTCTAACTCCGCCAAACTTGAACGAATTTCTCTGAAATTGGGAAGATATGTCAGTTGTGCTTACTGAGATCATTGTTGGAAATTTCAAGCATGAATATTGAGTTGTTTTCCTGTTATAGATAAAAAAAGTAGTAGATAATTTGATCTTCATTTATCAATGCTACACAAAATCATACCTCACTCTTATAAAATTACATTTGTTTCCTTTGTTATGTAATATGTTGTTCTACAAGCCAAAAGCTATCAAGCAAAACAAAAATAAAGAAAATCGGTCAATCAGAGCCAGTATAGCACCATTATTCATCAACAATAATGTAACTGCTGCATGTGATTAACTGGACTTCATGTTCCATAGCTTCCTGACTTCGTTGCGGTGGTGTTGGCAGCACTCTTGATTGCTTTCAGCTAGAAATCTATCTCTTACCGGTTGAAAACAATACAAAGCACAAATGAACAATAACGAGATCGCATTCACAAAAGGCAAAGTGTCAGGGTTTTCTTTGCGAGCTACAAGCAAGCGACTAAATGTCCCTTACACAAATGTGCATCGATGGCATAATGATGATTTTCGACTCTGTCGTAAAGAGGGCTCTGGCCGTCCACGCAAAACATCCAAACGTATAGACCACCTAATTTTGAGATTTGTTAAAGTTGATCCAAGTCTCTCGTCAACTGAGATGGCTGCACTATACTCGTCTATTTCTAAGTCCACTATTTGTAGAAGACTTCACATACAGCAAGGAACCATGAATTCTGAACGCTATGTGAATGTTTTACGAATGAACATTGGCCAAATGACAGATCAACTTGGTGATCCATCGACTTGGTTATTTATGGATGATAATGCTACGTGTCACAGGAGTAGCAGAGTCAACTTATGCAAGTCTCAATTAGGGCTTAGGCCACTATCTTGGCCAGCTCGTTCTCCTGATCTGAATCCCTATTCTAAAACGCAACGTTCGTCGTTCACTGCTACCTACAGATGGCGTATCACAACTTACGTCACTGTTAAAAAGAGAGCTGAGAAAGTTAGATCAGTCAAAAATCAACGATATCATCGAATCAATGCCTAGACGAATTGGTAATGTCATTGACAATAAGGGTAGGGCCACAAAATATTAGCTTCTTAAGAACCGTTATTGTATCATAGCTTATCAGATTATATAAGGACATTTAAATATATTAGGGACATGAAATAACATGAAAAATGCTTTCTGTATCATACTTATGTTTTATTTAGTCAAATTTTAGGATGATCCACTTTTTATGAAACGGACTGTATACTATAGTATGTACTATAATGTACATATAGCTATGTGCGGAATGTAAAAATTGTGCAGAATTTTACTTTGAAACTTGTGTGTCATTCAATAAATTCAACAACCTTGCATTGTTGAAAGATTTTTGACAAACTTTTCAGAATATCGCCATGACACGTGGTTTTCAATGTCAAACACATTACCTACTTCGAAGCTTGCCCCGCAGTCGACATTTGTCGCCGTCTGGATATGCCTTGTTTGTCAAGTACATTATTCTCTAACATGAACGTCAGTAAATTCCAGAACTTGACAAGGATGCGAATCATTGGCACAAATGTACCCTCTTATATTCTAAAGTGAATGTTAATTATTCACATTCTCACTGAGCGATTGGTCAGCATTTCTGCCTGAACCGTCTGGTGCACATGATGATTACATTGACGAAATCATTTTATCGAGGGGAAAAGAAGTGCAGGGGTCCCCGAAAGGGGTAACTGACTGTTTGGAGAAACTGTATGGTGTGACTATGTTGTATAATTCATCTTCCAACCCTGAAAATTAATGCAAGCTTTTAACTTTCCGCGAGAAAATAAGTGAATGGAGAATATGAATGACACGCACCGGTACTACGGTACCTGTAGGCATAAAGGTTCTGATGTTATTAAACAGACTTACAAACATAGCTTTATAAGATATTAGATTATATCGCCGATTATTGGAAATCTTCTATAACACAATTTGACTTCTATTCTATTGCAAGAAATCAAAAAAGAACAAGTCTTCAACCGAGAACATAAGAAGCAAATTCGAAGTAAGAGGAATGTCACAAACGCTTCGCCTTCGGCTTGATCACCGGAGGGCTAATTGTCCGGCAGATGAATGGCGATTTTTAGCAGAACCGCACATGAGAGTTGAAGTTTTTTGCAGTTTCTTCCATTTTCGGGTGTGATGATCACAAACCCGAGTGCTGCTACCTTGGCATCCTTGAGCATCTTTCAGTTTGTGGATACTATTCGATCGTGGACAAGTCCAGAAAATTAATCTTAGGATAATCTTCAGTTGAAGTCTTCTATCATGCTTCTATTCACGGTTTTGATAAAGGCTTATGATGAATCTTAACAGATAACAACACTTCAATTGTAGAAAATAAAATGAATGCAGAGCGCCTATCCAGGGAAAGGAAAACACGATGTGTTTGGTACGTTTCGTTAAGCTTTATCAAGCCCGGTTGATAAAGGTAGACGTAAGATAATTCTAGAGAGTAGCTTGACCCTGTAAAGCGGAATCAAAAATGTGCATATTAATATTTATGTACATGTATATTTTATAAACGTAGTAAATCAAAGTAAATGAATGTTCATACGATCAAAAGTTTAAAATAATGACAATCCCTTCACCGAAAGCTCTGACGATTGAAAATATCATTTTCCTTTGAGAGCTTCCACGCCAAGCCCTGTCGCCAACTCATTCTACAAAACGAAAGGATCATCAACTGAAACATCAAAAGATGTCCATGCAAGGCATAGAAATTGACAACAATAAAACTTCTAGAATGGAAATTAAGCTTCATGCAATGCACAATAACGGCACATAAATCGCACGCATTTTCACTTAGATGCACCTGTCAACGTCTGTATCATTGGATTAGAATCAGTCACATGAGTAAATCGAAGCTTTTCATTGGTTATTCATGCCCCAACTTAGTTCCCCCGGATGTGCCGCGACCTTGAGTCAACTTCCATTCTAGCGAACTTCAGATAAACAGTTTATTTCTATGATGCAAGGTGATCTACATGTATATTTATTGAATAGATATCTCGTCACAATTGTGATTGCCGATATGAAGGCAAGTCGCTGGGGATCGATCATCCACCAAAGCATCTTAAACCATGTCGTGAAACATATCATTCTAGCAGTTATTTTTTTCTAAAGGATTTACTCTTAGGTGAAAAGACAACAAAGTGACATGAAACTATCGTTTGTTGAAACAGTGATTTATGTGCACACGTGTATATATGTACACGTTTATAAGAACATGTGGGGATTCCGATGCGTGATAATCATCAATATCAAATGTCAATACTAAAAGCCCTATCATATATAGGTCTACTGCGAAAGCTAAGGTGTCCACACGCTGAACTGAACAAAAAACAAGTGTATTATTCGAGTATACTGAGCAAAATACGAGTATAACATTGCTGACTCTGCATCAGAAATTCGGTCATATTTCATCACCAATTAATCGGCTGATTATTGGATTTTTTGCTAATTTTAAATGAAAAGTGACTGATAGGTGGACAAGATTCCAATTTTTAGTTGAAAATATTCTAGTTTTCACATGTACTGTATTCTGTGTACTGAATTCCAAATCTAAATTTCTAAACGACTTCTTTTTATTATTAGGATAATTGTAAACAATTGAATTCTTCCAAAGACTCAATTTTCATATGAAGATAATAAAGGCGGGGAAAAAGGTTCAAATTGCATACTATGTTGTATAGATAGTACTTTTTCGCTGCGCTTTGGTGGAAGAGCTCTCACAGGGTGAGAACCGGGCCGAAGTTTTCGGTTGGTCCGTTCGCCAAGGCCCGGATTTGTCGGCCCGCTGAAGTCTTTTTCGACCCATGAGAAGGCATGGGTCTGGCCCAGACCCGTCATTTTAAATTGGCAACTATTTAATATATTGACAAATCTTGCTTGAATAATAAATTGTCATTTTTCAAGATTCACTCAACATGTTTTCTTATTCAGAATAAAGCTCACTGTATCGTAAAGTGGCTTCATTGCATTTCAAACAATCTTCAGAAGTGGCGACTATACAAGAAAAAGGAAAGATAAAAAAACAAGCGATCTCAAACTGACTTTATAAATGATGATTCGAAACCATGGGTCAGAGTTTTGATTTGCAATGAGCGGTGCCACAGCGAAGTGATTAGTTCGAAGAAGTTTTACCATGTAGATTGTATGAAGTGGGTCATCAAATCACAAGTCAGAAAGTTTGAGTTAACATTCGAAAATGTATGCAGTCATAAATCGAAATCTGCCAAATGCGAAGCGTGCTTGCCTTTCAAACCATAGTTGTGACTCGCGCCCGCAAAGGAAATTCCGATTTTATCAATAGCTTGTTCAGCCAATGAAATACTTCGAAGATCGTCATATCTCGCAGATATTGTTTTTCATGACGTTCTGTAAATAACGCGCTGGTCTTTAAATCCATCAATAGAATCATTCTTAAGGTCCATTCACACCGGACGCGGCGCGTCCTTATGCGTCAGATTTCTCGTTCGGAATCTTGATGAACCTATGGGACTGTTCACACCGGACACGGCACGGTCCACTGAATGGATCTATAAGGAGATTACTGCGCAGAAATTAAACTCGAAGAAATTAAACTCGATTGTGCATCAACGCAATGTATGAGGCATATCAAGTTTGAGAAGACGTCAAGATTATCTAAAAAGATAAACGACCCGGTCGTGCTTACAAAAATTCAGACCCGGCCTCAGTTTCCACTGTGGAAGATCAGCGTTTTTAATTCAACTACAAATTCTTGGAAATCCTGAGTGATTTCATGAGCTCGCCTCTGAAAAAAGCTGCAAATTCTGAAATCTTTTGTGAAATTCGAAAAGCGAGGACACGCACTCAATACTTCGACTAATTTTTTAATTCATCGTTTGCAGACTCTCGGTTTCCATCTTTCATGAAACATTTATCATCATCGGCTGATCAGTTTTACCATGTTGGAACACTGAAAGGATGGAGGAGCCATCAAGATTACCAGATCTTACTCCTACCGACAGTCTGCGAACGATGTATTAAGATATTTTGTGCGGCAAGATGTTTTGATAAGTATACAGATGGTTATATTAACAGGTGACACACATTTTTGGGGTTAGTGTATCTGAAAGGATTCACTTATACCCAATATGCAACTTATTGAATGTTACTTGGCAGAGCACACAAGGCACGGACTGCAATTTACATGCTTATTATCTACTTGCATTCGTGGAAGGTCTACTAAGCGATTATTTTAGACGTATATACAATAATTAGGAGACGTCTACGCTAACGCTCATAACTTCACGAGATTCTAGCAAACTTATTCAGCTTTGTAAAATGCAGATCTACTTGGCATATGAACTTCTTGTAAACTCCGATTTCCTGTGCGCAGATTTTCTGCATCAGATATAAATGAATGGAAATCATACAAAAGTCAACTGGAAAGCTATGCCATTTTGTCTCAAATTACTTTTGTGTATCACTAAACTGGAACAACATGCAGTATGAGTTGACTTCTCATAGGTTTTCTATCGAGACACTCACATCTTGCGAAGACTCATGTTGACGGATCACCAAAATGTGCCAGTTCGCAGGTTATCGCCTTCTACAGCTAACAAAGCAAATTTCTTCAGATCGCCTCCTATCGGATGATGTTTTGCCACACTAGGGGACTGTTGAGAACGACGCTTTGAAATTGCTTTTAAAATAAGATTATAACCTTCTTTGGTCAGAAATCGGAAATTCTGCGTAAAGGCTTGAAAAGGTTGACAAATAACCTAATAATCTGACAAACGTTGCATTTCCAAGCTATATACAGAATGAGATAATTGATCACACTGAGGGCCTACACGCTTCAGGCAATCCATCAAAGATAGCTGGTTTGTAGTGGCATAAGCCAGTGACCGATGATGATTTCGTGACAAAAGAAGTTTAAAAGACTCACCATTACATTGACAACGTTAGGATGGTATGGAATTCCGCCTAGTTGATCGCACATTTCCATATGGCTTCTTTCTGGGTCACCTGGAATGATGGCTGGTTTTCCCATATGTTCTTGGCTGCGCAGTTTCTCAGCAAAGTCCGTCATACGAGCTGAAATATCCGCACCGAAGGCAGTAGGGTCGATTGCGATGAAACATTGACTCTGTTAAAGCAAATGAGTTGTAACAATGAGTAGATCTAGTATTTGGCAGAAGGAGAAAAATCGGTAATCAATGCTGCTAGAGTGGTTTTTTCGGGGAGATTTGCAGTCAACCTTTGAATGTTTAATCAGAACGAGAAATTGAGGGGAGACATATTGCATAGCACCGACTGCGTAATCGATGAAATAATTGTCGAAATAATCAACTATAATTTGATTCGGGAATATTTCATGATTTTGCTTTGATTGAATTGATGGTTATGGACATTTTTCTTAGCGTCACATCGCAGTTAAATTAGCAAAAGAAAGCGATTTTTGACATGAAAAAAATAGCAGTGTTTGTGAACTCTCGACTTGATTTTGTCAAGGTGGAATACTCTGCAATCCGATAATTATCTTCACGTGTCAAAGACCTACAAGAAAATCACGATTTCAAGCTCCAGTCCAATAAACTTGCATTAATAAACTAGAATTCTCGCTACATAGAAAACACAAAAGCATTAAAGCTTAATGGTTCTATCAGTTGCTGGGTCATATACAGGAAGTTATTCATTCGGCAGGTTAGGAAACAGAAAATTACAAATAATTTCATCATTCCTTCGATTTATTGACCAAATATTGAAGAACATAGAATGAAATATTGAGACTAAAACAGCAGCCGCTTCGTGTCACTAACACTTATAGTGTTGGACTTTGATATAATATAACTTTGATGCCCCAGGTCAACTATCCAGCAAAATATCAGAGTTCTTAAATAAGTATTCAAAAGTTTGGGAGCTCGTGTTTTCGGACACACAGAAGTCAATCATACATACACATGACATGAATAATGCCTCTTTCAGAATCACTATCAGGAATGATGTTTGAATATCTACATGTAAAGCTTTAATATTTGAATATTGTGTGATATTTTGAATACGTATTCCTATATAGCTTTCACATTCCATTTTAAAGCAAACATCTCTTTCAATATTCTCTGGTATCACACTGCAATATCAATGTTACTTTCCTATCATCTCAACTCACATTATATATTTATCAATTGATTTATGAGCTTAATATTTAAACAGTACATCCGACCGACTGTTAGTTCTGAAACGTCATATTTCATTTTGACTTTAGCTGAGAATTGGTAAATGGATTTGCTGTCGCATGAACCACGGTTTTCGAAGCGCTTTGTATGTATATGAATGAAAATATACCATGCTTTTTTTCAGGCAATTGTTGAAATTTATAAAAGTAGAATTCGGTTAGTTGTTTGGATTCAACACACAGACAGATTTCAATTTAACACGTGTGCAATATATAACCTCCCTTTGCAAAACTTTCACAAGTACTTTTAACTTTAAAAACTGTGCAGTGTAAATGTGAACAAAAACGTATATAACGTTACACGTGCGCCGCAAATTTCATGTAATCCATACGGAAAGGCAGAAGAGCTTCGGGAAAACTAAAAAGAATTACGTTAACGGGGAAAATCTCGACTTTGTGATAAACAGACGAGTGGACACCATCTTGAAGAAAATTCAATTTGACATCTAAATATGCAACATCTTTGTCACTGACATCATTCCTTTCCGCAGACTGATCTTCAGGGTCATCAAAATCAAAATCATATCAAAATCTCAAAATGTTTATAATTGACAATACGCAAATCATCTGTGTATCTTTAACAAGATAACAACGTATCGAGGCCATATCACTTATTTGATAATAAGTTCCTCGTGCACACAAAATCGCAGTTCAAAACAAAAGGATCCGCCAACAACGGACTACAATGTCATCCCATTGGAATTGGAATTCCGCGAATCTGTTTAAAAACAAGTTAACCAAGAACAACACATGCTTCGGAAACTACATAGCGGACAACTTTTTGAAGTGTGAAACATCAAAACAATGACAGCCTTCAGATGAATTTTTACAGAAGTAGCTACGACTCCAGTCAATACACAAAACGTTTCGAGAATAGGCGTTAAAAATCAAATCAAACAATTGAAAAAATGTGAAAGAATGTCGCTCTGGCCGATGTTATTGTGCAGAGTCGCAAAAGTATCAAATGTGGAAGCAACAAAATATTTGGGCAACAAATCAATACTTTCTTCGACACTTTTAAGTGACGCAAAATGATCATACTTAACAAAACTGTCATACTTAAGTAGCTCATATGCTAAAAAATATGTGTTAAAGCAAATATTGTAATAAATCAAAACAGGCAAGAGGTGTTTTATAACGATGAGCTAAGTTAACAATATGATCCTTAACGGCCTCGACCGAGTCTTTCTTAATATAAAGTCACGGAAAATTCTTTTGTAAACAAAATTTAGGTTCCTTGCACATAAGTTGTTTTAGTCTTTTGTCTTCCACGACTTCAATATTTCCAGTACAAACATGCCCGCGAAAAAAATTAACAAAATCCGGTTTATCATCACAAATACATCTACCAGATAAAAACTTACGTACATCGTCCATGTTTAAATAGCTGAGAAATTTACTATAGCTACACAATTTCAACGATATGAGTTGGCTAGGTCACAAGAAATCTTGGGAGGATAGGAATCCTGGACAGTATAAGGCAAAATTCGACGCAGCCTTTTATCTCCAAAGATAGATGGTCAATTTAGTCGATCCACTCGATGAAAGAAACAACAAACTCTCTCAAAAACAATCCACTCTATTGAAAGAAACAGCCAACCTAGATCTGACCCCATTAACAACATTATCATGTATGTTCTTAAATTTACTTAAAAACATTAAAAACAGAGAAGAAGAAACAGGTAGCCTATCACATTTCGCATCCAGCAACTTGACGCACACCGAGTGACAATGCCATCAAAATATTGCAACACATTTTATAACAAGATTTGTCAAAAGTGTAAGTAGCTTTAAAACAAGTTCATCACATATGACCAGTTCTCGCACAAATCTTCTCCTGTCGTTGTGACATCGAACAGGAAGAATAAAATGCAGAAATTCGTTTATGGAACAATTGGAAACACAATCTTTCTCTAACAAGCTATCATTCAAGACAAGTGGAAAAACAGTGTTATGAGTTCTAATATAATAATCCTATCTGACATCCAGATTCCACTTTATTTCTTCTTCTGACACATTCACGTAGTCAACACAGTCAATAATTTATACACGAAAGTCATCAGAGATATGGCTACATGTCATTAAAATGTTTAGTGTGTTCAATTGTTTCTTTCAAAATAGGCCTACTGTGACGGTGTCCATTAATTCTCATATGCCGTGGTTGTCTGGTCTGACCAACATACTGAAGCTCACATTTACTACAAGAAATGAGACAAATGACAAATTTGCTATTGTAAGTTAATATATTTCTTACTAATAAGAAAGAAACCTACAGCAGTACTTTAAGTACTATCGTTGTCAAGAACTTTGCACGTGAGACAGTTCCTCGCATCATAAACGAAAACATTGTTCACTTTGGGTTGTTAACAAAACACTCGATATAATTTTGAAAATATGATATCATCAGCCGTGGCTTAGACACGAATCTACGAAGGAATCTCTGCCAGTGTAGTTACACATTTGAAGTCATATTATCTCAGACCCAACACAAAAGTTTTCATGTCATTTAACACACCACACTTTATTTGAGAGAATCCATGCTTTACAATAACCCCCAGAGACCTAAGGGGGAAAACTACTGGTCACTTTTGCAAATTCCTAGTTTCCTTGCTTGAATGGATATCAAAGCATTAGGAAATTGATTGCAAGTAAAATAATGATGTTTGGATACAGCTGATGAATTATTATATTGACAATTAGTCTTCTGAGTGTCGTTCAGCCTTCCTACAAATAGATAGTACTTCTATTAATCTAAAGACATTTGGCCCAAAATCAATTGTATTAGGATGCGGTTTTACTATGTTTGCTGCAACGATACAGCCTCAGATAGCTACTTTCATTGAAATTTACTTATTGCGTGTAGTAGAATCCTCACATTCGTTCATTATTTTAATTTAATCCACTCCAATCGCAAGCGGCCCTACTCGGATTCAAACCTAGTACTATTTTAAACCCTGAAAACCGCTGTGAAAATCTTAAACTGAACAATTACTGCTGTAAAAACTTTGACAGCAGTCCAGTTTTGGTGTCGAGCTTTGAATATTATCACAGATTTCATCCTGAGTGTCGATTCGTGTTGAGTTGTTCATTTAATCAACCAGTCACGCGCGATCATGTACGAAACTCGCATTTTCTAGCACAACCCATATAATATGAGTTGATAATAATAATGTTATATTTGTAAAGAACCAATAAATAAATCATGAAAACTAAAGCTACAACAAGAGAAGCTGACAAATATTAAGCCCATGGAGGGCTAAAGAATCAAACTTCAAGGAACAGCTTATTAACTAAGTAACGAATCATTGGATTTCACATACATGTATAATGTACCATCAGGCACATGCACAAAATCATTCTTCATCTGATGCTAAAATATTTTTGATGGTAATTTCTACACCCTCTGAGACCTGAGGGGAGGTCCATTGTGCCCCTTGGCATATCTATCATGCCTCAACTGATTCAATTGAAATGAATTATCACTTGCTACATCATTGACAAAAGTCATGATTTTTTATGGGCATGAACGGTTGATATATCCTCAGCAGAAAGAGTTGAACTGAAAACGTAGCTCCCGGGTTCACTGAAGAAACCAGGTCTCTGAGGAATAGAGAATCGATAGATCCGAATGGAGGACAAATGCAAACGTAGAACATAAATGATCTCATGGTCATGGAGAAATTTGAATTGATTCGTTTTAAGGAATTACAATCATAGCCTACCACGGCATTGCTAAATTCGATGTTATCAATGGATAGCTGAAACATCAGTGGTAGCGGAACATAATGAGTTTTCATCATACCATTAGAATTGCAGTGTTTCCAGGACAATATTGCAACTAAGAGCAATATTGTCCGGATAAAAATAATATGCCAAGATGAATTATAGCTAAGATTGTAGGCATCCTAAACTACATGCATGCATTTACAAAAAGCTACACGATCTGCTCTGATAAATTGATTCATTTACTCACGTATTTTGCCGGTTCGCCTGCACCTTTCCACTGAGGAACATCGCCACCATAGGGACCACCGGAAATAATACCACACAGAACTTCCACGAGGAGAGCAAGACAGAACCCCTTGTAACCACCTTTAAAGGAATTGTTGCTTCTTGTACATAAGTAATTGAATTTTACTCCAACACTTACCAGTTTCTTCAGAGCCACCTAAGGGGAGCAGACCGCCTCCATCTACAACCTTGCCGGGATCTGCAGTCACCTAGAATAAGGGTCGTTCTTCAGGAGCGTATTCTGAGCGTCATTAATTTTGCAACAACTTCGCTGTACATATCATTATATCATTTACTGCTACAAACTTAATATTTAGACCAAATTTCTGATGCCTTTCGAGCAGTGTTTTTGCTCTTGAAACTTGCATCATACTCATGGGTATCATATCAATTATTTGCGCAGCTGTAAATGTAACTTAAAATTTATCTGGAATAAACACATTGAAGGCTCTTCTATAACCTGCAATCATCACTCAAATGAATAAAACGTCACTGAAACGTTTCGATTAATCACTGAATGACACGTGACACAGTGTAATGATATTAGAAAGCTGATATTGGGAAGCATGCATAGATTTTGAAAATTGTTCAAATGTCTTGAACAGCACTCTTTTTAAAGTAAACTAAGAAACTCTTGTCCTCTGATTTGAAACTGGAGCACTGCATGCTCCGTAAATCGACATTACAAGTTGCATATGTCTTTGATCATGCTCTTCAGTCTTCATGGATTGCAGGAGCGATATTTTAAAATGATGAACGTACAGAACGTTTTAAAGGAATCCTTTCACTGTCATTCCGTGGCTGCAGCATTTTGTAAATTCAATATTGTTTCATTGTACATGGTCTTTGGACAATGGGCAATAATCCAGATTACAAATTGACTTTATAGTCAAACAGAGAAAGAAAACCAGTTCGCAAAATTTGCTTCTTGCCTCACCTAAGTTCACCCGGCGTCTGCCACAATTTTCATGCAATTTCCATTCTAGGACTTTCTATGGCAAGCTTGTTGTTAATTTCTATGTTTGTAACATAGAAGTTGATGCAAATATCATAGATGATGAAGCGTGATTATAGATGATAGTTCACGATGATGAAGCGTGAATAAACAGCATTCATTCAATCTACTTGCGCGGTCAAATTGTAAGACCATGCATGTACATTCTGTATGCAGTGGTTGCACAAATAACATACAGTGTAGTATACTGCGTGACAAAAAATTTCAACATTTAGAATTATAGGAACCATTATTTTCATTAATGAAGTAGCATCAACACTATAACTTTAAATGATAAAAATTATTTCACACATATCTAGCAACCTGCATAGTCCCACTAGCATTAATGCAAGCTCAAATTCTATTGTTCATGGAGTTCATCCGATCTCTCTTGCTCAATGCGTTCTCACTGCTCTTCAACCGATCTTTCGGAAAGTGGTTCGAAATTGGTAGGAGAATGTGAATGCGAGTTTTTCACCCTTTTACCAAGTTTTTCCACGCAAGATCCATCGGGGAAAGATCAGGAGAACGTGAAAACCACGTGAGAGTTACTCAACTGTCGATTTAATGTCACTTGGCTGGTGTGCTCTGTGTAGCTGCACATTGTCATCTTGGATGATGAGATGGTGTCCGTATACTGTTGGAATAGCAAAAGGAGTTACAATCTCCGAGAGATAACATGAGCCATCCAAGGTGCCTTGATGCACGAGGCAGTCTCTGAGTAGAAACTCTTCCGTCGTGGAAATCGAGGGTGAACCGTGATTACTCGTCCACACCACGCGATGTCACTCATCATTGCTCCTTTTAGAATGTCAATCACACGGTCGCACCATTCTAATCTTTTTCGTTTATGTTCGAGACTGTAACATGTTCATTCATACGAGAAGGCGATCGTATAAATCCACTAGAATTCAAAAGTTATTGAGAGACATGCGTGCAGCATGTCTGTAAAATTTAAATCCCGCTTCTGTCAAATGCAGTTCGTCGATATGCAGTTCTAGCGCAACAGTTGATATCAGCAGCAGATTTCAAGCCTATTGCTAGATGCGAAACGCTCTGAACCGGAAACCGATATTTATTTGCTCAAATGATCAGCTTTCGGTCTGTGACTCTATTTGTTTTCTTTGATCTTTTAGATCCTTCCTGTTTTACAACTTTTAAGTCTTCACAGCAATGCACCCACTACTTCCTAACAGCTTGCCTACATGCGATGAATCCAATTCTGTATAAACATGCTCTACGTCCACTACGAATCATTCCAACAGCCACACATTTAGCGAAATCATCTTCGTGCTTCATCATGCAGTTGCGAGTTGTCAGAAAGACAGCAAATTTTGCAATTATGCGATGCTCAAACTTATCCAAACGTTGATCCTGTATAAGAGGATGAACGATATCTTCATATGGCCATGCTAGAGTGGGCACATAGAAATTTGTTTGTGAGTAAGATATACTTAGAAATTTAACAGCTGCCATTGATTAGTAATGATAAGTGTTAAGTTTTTTCTGTCAGGCAGTATATATAGTTAACTTTATTGACCAAACATTAACAGAAAGCACATGCTAGAAAAATTACAGAAAGTAAAGGTAACAATATATAAATAAGCTAAATAATTGGGTTGAAAAGTAATTAAAAGGCACGAAGGATGGACTAAGCATTGCCTCTAATAATGGCAATGCCAAGACGTTGCAGGAGCCATCCTCTTTCCCTGGGATCGTCCATCACTCTGCTCAAACGCTCCCCCAAACCCAAGACTATAACGTAATAACTATTGTGTAAGTTGGTAATTGGAGACTGAGAACAAAACGATGTCTGCTCCATAGACATCATGAATGCAGAAGTGGAAATAAAGTGAAGTTCAGTCTGAGAAATGCATAGAAATTAACAATACCATAAAAACTTGTGTTATCCTTTTCTATGGAGCAATTCGTGGACCAGGATCATGTGATTTTAGACATCTAGAGAAGACAGTCTCATAGTTTTGAATATGAGGTCTACCGACATCTTTGAAAATTAAACCTTCCTTATTCATGATCATTTTTGATCAGATTTTTGCATTGATCATGCTGTCCGTTGGCCAGAGAAATATATTGGATAAGTAGCAATAAAATTAACATGTAATATTGTGTCCCCTTCTCAAAGTATTCATAATCCAATGTTTATAGGCTTTTTCGTATTTTGAGTTTATTGAGGGGTTTAAGTATATTGAAGGGATTGGCCAATGAAGAAGGGAACTGTCTGTTGAATCTTGAATCTAATCTAAATCCACTCAAGATTGAATCTTGGGCATACCCAAGACCAATATTTGACCCAACCATAATTATTCAGTGCCAATTACCCCAAATTAAGCTGTTGCCATCATGCAAACCCTCATAGTCTTTTGCTACTTTCTTGACCCTCATCTTGCACACACGCAACCATGAGATCCAAAGTGAAACCTTCCAGGGCATTCGATTTCCTGGAAGTTATGCAAATATTGCCTTGAAATATTTTCAAATTTTTATAATCATTTTAATAATGGTTTTAAATTCACTTACCATTCCATTTTTATCAGCTCCCCAAGTTTCAGGAATTGAGACGCCCTTACGTTGAGCCATTTCCACTTTCCCGTATGCAACAGTCGTGGTGGCCATATCAACGATTAGATCGTCCTTGGTGTCTTGAGCAGGAACTGTCATACTGATTGGATTTGTTCCTAAGAAAACCTGAAGTGTGATTTAACACAAATCATGTGAGATGGCTATCGTGAGAAGAAAGAATGTGTTGAATTTGAATTGAAGTTCAAATTTACGGGGGTTCATTAGTCCAATGACAACCTTTCTTAGGCAATCCAATAGATGACTGTAAAAGTTATTGAACACAGAGTTCCGACCACGACCTCGACCTTGCGTTCTCGATGACTTTTCCCGACTTCGACTTCGATATGAAATATATCGAGGTTGAGGTCGGAGAGTTGTTGAAATCTACGTCAAAATTTCCCTCAGAGAAAATATTTTTTCATACTTTAGCATTAGTAAGTATTTTTTTAATTTGTATTATTTTATTTTTGAAGTCAAATAATTTTCTTCAATAGCTGTTGTTATTCTGTTTTTGACAAATTTCCTCAGCTTTAAGCCGATCGATCGTCTAATGACTGATACAAGACCTAACGCCAGCCCAAGAGCTAGCCTAGATTTTATGGTATGATATACATGTGTATAATACAAATGTTCGAGTATGATGACTCATTGCTTTTATTCAAAGCTCCATTGCCTTATTTGTTCGTAATTTAAATTCCTTTACATTACAATGAGATAGCCCTAGTCATTTTTATGCTTTAAACCATTGAGAAGTCTTTACATTCATGAGCAGAAGCGCTCCGACCTGTCTGACCAGTTAGAGTCACCTAAGGCTGCGTACCACTATGTTAACTTTACTATTCGTTGGATATTACATGTATATTGGAACACAGGCATGCACCGCCACAATTACCTCTTTAGGCCTATTAGCATGGTCTATGATATGTGCTATATTCCAACAAGATCAAGGCATTCAAAATACTTTCAAATGAAGATAAAAAAGAAACCTGACCTCGACATCGATTAAAATTTCAATCGAGGTCGAAACTCTGATTGAACAGAAGGCAGATGGAGAACTCAATGATTTGCAATAGCAAAGATTTTTATATTTATAGTAGGCCTATGTGTTTACATATGACATTGAAAAGAAAAATCAACAAATTGAAGATAACCTCCATCATGCAGTTGAAACAAGCAATAATTGATCTGTGGACCCAACAAACTGATCCAATGTTGTGCAACAGACTTGTGGCATCAATGCCTTCAAGAATTCAAGCAGTGATGAAGAATAAGTACTATCCATCAAAATACTGATGTAAGTAGCCTGCCACGATAATATAATATAACATAATAAAGACATTCATAGTCACTTCAGAAATACATGTAAATTTTGGATTACTTTGTATAGTTTTGATTTAACAAAAATATTGCTTTCGTGTATGGGGTTTCCAAACTTATGACAGGTACTGTAATGTGCATGCTGCTATATCCCTAATATACTAAAAAACATGCAGTAAACCATCAAATAACTTTAAACTCGGTGAGCGACACCTCACATAAATAAGTATGGGATCCGAAGACTTTTGCGAAGGGAATTTAGAAAGTTCCTGAAAAACGACTGCTAATCGTGCATTTAGAAAGATATGATCTTGATATCTCAACAAATGTTTCTTTCAACCTTAATGATGTGGTTTTAAGAATGATGTGGATTAACAATGGGCTAGAAAAGTATTAAATCAAAATTATGACGTTAAGAATTATGTTCGGGTGGCCTTCATTACGTTCTAGAGATTTGGTTGAAGCGCCTGACGCTAGTGGGTCATATTTTGAAAAAGATAAAAAAATTTTGTGACGATAGAAAAGTTCTTTCATCGCGACATTCATTTCTATCGTTACCAAAACTGGGCACATTATGTCATAAAAAATGTTTTAGTAGCATATTTGGTTTTTTGTAAATTTACTTAGTCCGGGAACTGTTTGAATGCTCCTCGTACTCTCGTTCTCTACCTACTCGTAAACCGGATACGTGTTGGACTCGGCTCAATGCCACATTATTTTCAAATAACTATTCATAAACACTAAAATTCTTCCAATCGGATAATCATAGATTTATGTATCAGTATTTTGGTCCTTGTAGATGATAGCTGCATAAAGAATTTTGATAAATTTTAGTGTGTATACAGCACAACTAAATGCCAGTAATAGTTTGTAATCAAATGTGTAGAATATTCATACCAATACATCAAAAACGTGATAAGTCTATACATCTACACATGCATGAAAATTATTTATTGAAAGACAAAAATTAGGAAAAGCTAAACTCACTTTCTTAGCTCTTGTTGGAATTGCAATTGGTGAAGAGTTTGTACAAGCAATACCCTGAAAGCAAGCAGGTAAACTTTCCTCATTTCATTACTTTTCTGTCTGGTTATGAAAAATAAGTCCAAGTCATCATCATGAGTCATGACCAATTATATAAATTAAAGTAGGTGCAAGAATATTACATTCACTATGATAATATTTCTTTTCATTTTATTCCTCTTGTTAGGGTACGTTTTTGATCTAAGTTTGTATTTGATTTAATAATGATATTTGCGACAAGGTATGCGCTGATATGATATTGATTCTGAGTCACACTTTCCAATGAAAAATCAAAATCAAAAAGCATTCGCTTGCTTGCACGTGTAATTCCGACTTCTATTACCTTTAAATAGAGTAATCAAATAATGAGTTGCCTTCCCAGTTGAAAAATGGAAATATACCTGAATAGCTGTCATCTCATCCAAAATGACGTAGGTCACATTCTTCAACATCAACACAATTTCCTTTTTAAACATGCAGCAGGAGTTAATTGCGCATCTCAGATTGTAGTTTAAGTAAAATAAATGGGCCTAATAACTCAACGTGCTTCGGTTTGCTAGACAGTCCCAAGATACACAGCATATTTGAAGATTTTAAGATTAAGGGCTTTTCGCACACTAACTCATGACGTCAAACCATCGGATTATTGACTCAGTGATTCAGATGACAGTCAGAATATCTCATGTTCATCAATTCTACGCCAAGGTGCCTCAAATGATGTTCATTAAGACACTTTTCTTTGTGTTAATTGATTCAAAGGCTTGCAGGAGTGCAAACAATTTTCAGTTAGCAATAACAAATCTTCAAAACTGTTATTTTAATTATCATGCGTGTGTTTTTCTATATAGAATACTGTATATTTATAAATATGACCGACATGCAGACTTTGCATACGTACGAGAACCAATATAAGCCTAAATATTCAGACTGATGAGCTCTACCAACATGGATCCATGGAAACTATTTTATACAGAGTGTGACGAAAAGTCCTGATTCATGCTATTGTCATTTTTCAAGCACATCATAACTAAAAAATTGTGAATTCTGAATGAATTAATTTTGAACATGCATGATTCAAGCAAGCAATGCTTACTATCAATCCTTCCTGAGCAGCCATCATTGAATACCAGCTCGTGATCCCAAAGTGATTTGAATCTGCAATGCAACAGCACTTTCAGCAAAAAATTGACATAATGCATGTACTACTCAACACATGTTGTCTGAAATCTACTCACTACAAACGGAAACAAATCCAATTCCTGCTTCCTTCGCTTTCTTTATGGCCAGACGCATTGCAAATTTGCTGACTGTTGGGCCTAACATATTGTTGCCATCCACATGTGCTGTGCCGGCACGTTCTTGCAATACTGATGGTGCACCGTCAACATTCAAATATTTGTTCTTCAAATCATTACAATATTTATCTACAATAAATTTGAATAATGAATTACCTTGTATCATTCTTTGCAGGATGACTTCAGAGAAAAAAGTTTAAACAGGATTCAATACATGAAAATGTATTAATTGATGCTGCAACATTGAAATTCTTCACATTTAATCTAAAATTCTCTAATTCTTTGCAAAATAATTTCTTATTGGCCTTCTCTGATTTCGAAATCAAAGTACAGCCCTGTCTGAGGAAAAAGTTACCAAGGCTGACTCACAGTCCATTTGCGAATTTCAATGATTTCCTTGATGGATTTGGAAATTTGCTTGAAAAAATTATCAAATGTGTGGTCATCACAGATTCACAAAAATAAAACTTGCATATTGTTGGACATACTTAAACAATCGCCTTTTAGGTATTAAAATAGAAACCAATGCATGAAAGTGTGATATCAAACTTCCTAAGTTCATCCCAAACATTTCGGTCTTTATAGAACTTATTGAAAGGTTTTGCTTCTCGGTGAATTAAGCGACTGAGCCTGGAGAATGCTGCAACAGGTGACCAGTCTAGTGTTAGCAATTGAATCGCGGCGAAAATTGCGAAATTTTTAGTTTCTCACGAAAAATGAAGAATTGCCGATATATCATTCGGGAAATTGGAAAATCGCTAATATTGAGGAGTAATAATTTCAGTTTATATTCTATTGAAATTTTGTCGAAATGTTTTTTTTTCAGCTGAGGACAAGATCATTATTTTGATAAAAGGGAATTAAATTAATTTATCTTTCGACGCAGACAATTTGTTTTTACTTCGTAACATATATTTCGGTGAACCGCCCTTCTCAATCAGATTCTTAATTTACAGTGATCTGATCTAACAAGGACTATGTGCTATGTAGTATTTATTATCTTTGACTTCACTATCTTCCCCCCATTCATCCATGATATTTTTACAGGCATTTCCAGATTTGATTTTAAAATCATAGTCCCTGTTAGATGAGATCACTGTAAATTACAAATCTGATTCAGAAGGGCGGTTCGCCGAAATATATATTATGAAGTGAAAGCAAATTGTCTGTGCGTCGAAATATCAATTAATTTCATTTCCTTTTATCAAAATGTTGTCTAAATCTTTCTTTATAAGTTCGGTTCATATTGCTAGAAAGACAAAATTATCATCTTCATGAAATCGGTTGAATTCGATCATCCGCTTCGACAGTGTACTATTCACAAATTCATTCGAGTTCACTGCGCACAAATCAACAAAAGTATATCTAATAATAAAAATGAAATGAAATTGCAAAAATAACATAGGCGAACCAACATGAAGATGACCTCGATAATGCACTCTGGCATAGATTGTGTAGATCATTCCTATCAAAGTCTTAACCTTGACCTCGACGATTGAAATGCTTTACCTGGCATCGTTCGCGACTTCAAAATGATTGAAGACAAGAAAAAATGTTATCGGAACTTCTAAAAGCTATAACGAAAAAACTTGGCGAACTATATTCCAATTCTGTTGCTTCAAAGTGCTGTACATATTTGATCGAAAAGGTGAATTTAGCCTATCGAATATATGGGCACAAGAAGTGGCTTTTTAAGGCCTTTATATAAGTAAGACTTTTAGAATTAGTTTGCTCGAATATATTGGAGCCGTCAAGGACACGACATATTGACAAATAACCCAATCTCATAATATTCCATATATAGATGCCATCTATAAGCTAATTTTGATATTTAATAAAGAGGAACAGCAAGAACTGCGGCCACATGACTCCAAAGACACAAACAATGTAGGAATACCACATGAGATGTCTCGGCAAGTAATGTCCAAATCAGAGGCCGCTGTATACATCTATATCTATCCATAGACTTCCTGTTCTGTAAAAGAACACTGATCTACAATTTAGAAGTATATGATCTTAGCAGTAACTTTTATGTTGTAAGTAATTGAAAAATGACGGCCGGGTAATGCACATTGTCACTGGTTTCTGCCTATTGCTATGAATATCTCTAAACTGATATCTGCATATAACGGGTCCTACCTAATCCTTTGCTTATTGAAATTATCAGGCCGGAATGTACGAGGCAGGCGTATTAAATTGCTGCCTGATAAATTGACAGGGCATATCGTGTTAAACGTGGAAAGTAACAATTAATGAAACAATTATGAAATTCACAGTAATTGGATTCGATGCGAATCAATTTCTCCTTCCTTTCTTTTCTGCACACATCTTTGTATTAGCTAATAATTGATTATCAACTATTTCGCCAACTTCTTTGTTCCAGTAGCTCGCTTTGAGTTGCAGATATTGTTTTTCACTATTCAGGATCATTATGTTTCAGCCGTTAATTTCAATTGTCCTCACTCTTAAAATTTTGGTGACAACACTTTCTCTAAATAAAAATATATGCAGTTAACTAGTGTGATGTCACGGTTCTTGACTTTTGTTATGGACTTCCTGTCAATGATATTGTTAAAAGTTCCAACTGATTTTGAATCAGCTGTTGTCATATGCTCTTTGCAGCGAATGTGGAAAAAATCGTTCAGTGCTGCCGATGTAAAATTGGTGGCATTTAGAGCAAGAGATCTGATATACAATGTTCTTCTGTTTGCACCTATTAGAGTCAAACACAGAGCAATTCGATAAGTTGCAGGGTTGTGTGTTTTGAGTGCATTTCTTAGAGTTCTGCATTTTCTTGTTAGCCGAACATTTATTTTTTCTCGTCGAAAGACGCTTTTGATTTGGCTATCTAAGTTGTCAGATATGTAAGGGATGGAAAAAACATAAATTCATTGTCATTTTTTCGTTTAGATTCTGTTTTTCTTTGAAGAATATTTGATCATTTGTGTGAGGTTTTCATTGCTGAGGAGAATATTTTCGAGTACAGAATATTCTCCTCAGCAATGAATGCCCCACACAAATGATCAAATATTCTTCAAAGAATAACAGAATCTAAACGAAAAAATGACAATGAATTTATGTATTTTCCGATATAAACTCGATAATTCGGCCATCCCTGGAGTGGTATAGATGAAAAAAATTGCCTCCGGCTTTCACAGGAATCGTTTATTCTTAGAAGTCCGATATTTCGCCTTCTTCGACAGGGACTTGAAATGCACTGACAGAACCGAGACAAGCATCAGCTGAACAATAATCATCTAGCAGCCAAGCTTCATTATCGCAAAACTTACATTCTCTGAATAAATGAGGCGCCAGAACACTTTACTCACAGAAAGGAAGCAACGATTGTCCTATACAATTATTTACAAGGGAGTCCTGGTTACGTAGAATATAAATTGATTCGAGAGCAAGTCGCGCGACGTGATCTCGCTCAACTGTCAAAATGGCCCATTTAAGACATTTGTCCGTCCGGCATAGAATCTGTTATACTGAACGAAATTTAGCAATTCGGAATGCGTTTTAATCACCGTAACATACTACACCCAGACATGTTCTCAGATTGACGCTATGTTCTAGATCGTTAGTCGGTCAAAACTCAAAATCGCGCATTTCCAGATGAATTCTTGCGACTATTTATCCGCTTTTAAAACGCGCGACATGCGTGAAAGGCTCCATAGGCTGTAATGCTATCCTGGCATTTGCACGACTATGCTATTGTCTTCGATGGACATACCTTTCCAATTGTCTCTGTTGGCCATTGTTCCAAGGGAAGGGGATTGCGAAGGCAATAATTTCTCTCCATGGTGGACGCCATGAGCATCACCAACTTCTTCATGCTCTGGGGATCAGTTTGGTGTGTGGATCACCGAAATCTGACCACGGACGGCTGAGCACGAGGTCAAAATCTAAATTGGTGACATGGACTGACTTCAGTCATAGTCTTCAGCACGCGCATTGGCTACCAGGGATTAGTGATGCAAATGGAAAATTTTCCAATTTTTTCAAAATTTTCTGGAAAATTTTCCATTGGAAAATTTTGAAATTTATTTTTCGTTGATTAACGTTTTTTCCTTTGTTTTGGAGACTTATTATAGTTGTTTGAAAGGACTATGTAATATTCAAAGTCCGAAAACTTCTCTATCATCCCTGTATGTTAACTTTTGGTACCAACTGCACCTTTACCATATCCATTTCAGATCTTTCCAAATGAATTTCAGACACAAGATGGATTTCAGATTTCTCTAGCTGAATTTCAGATATCTGTCACAGGCTCAACTTTGAAAAGATTTTAATTCAACTGGAGATCTCCAGCTCATCTAGATCATATCTGAAATTCATTTGGGCAGATCTGAAATCAATTTGGAATTATCTGAACCATCTGAACTAGAAATGGAGGATGTGTATCCTCAACGAAAATATCGGACAATGCGCCTGAAGTTTGAAGCTATCATTACTCATCACAGAATTCTTTAGTTTCCAAATATCTCACGAGTTTACAGTCTTTATATCTTCCAATTTGGTCGCTCATGAATGCTGCGTGGACTGTGTGCTTATACTTCATCACATGCTCATCAGCACATGGAGAATTTGCATCACTATGATCAACGCTGCATAATGAAGCTTGTAACTTTTAAGCTAGCAATTAGCAAACTCCAAAATAAAGAACATCATTTTTGCTCCAGATATTTCACATTGCATGAAATTATACCCCTATTGTAAAGCAAGATTCACATTATCCCAAACGGTGTCTGTGTGATAATTAAAATGCTAACAATTTATAGTACAAGCCACTGCGGTAGCAAAGGAATGTTCAAAAATCCGCGGACGGAAATCACATTGCTACGATCGCTTTAATCCAAATAATGATGAAATCAAGAGTTTTATTAGACCCAATTTATTGGTACGCAGCTACCTCGGTAGTTGAAGCGCTCAAATTATAGGGCCTATCAAAATAATCAAAACTTTCAAAATTTTCCATAATTTTCCACGCAAATTTTGATTCAACATTTTCCGGAAAATTTTCATCACTACCAGGGATGCGGAGTCGGAGTCCGGGAGTCCTATCATTTTTGATCAACTGATAGGACTCCGGCCTATAGCTAGACCCGAAATATAATACAAGTAAATTATTTATTCTTGTGCATAGCTATCACTGTCTTGATGTCAATTTTCTCCATCAAACAAAAGTACAGAGACAGTAGTGCATGCAAAGCTTGTAATAGTTGAGGGAATGAACCGTGATAGTGAAACTTTTCACTCGATGATTTAGTAGAGAAGACAAGCCTTCCTAGTCTCGATCACGCGTACGCACCAAAGGTCAGAGACAAAAATGAAATACTAGTTTGTTTGAGAACATTATTACCTCTTACCCTCACGCTATTCGTGATCGTGTGTGATTTCTCCTCCAAAGCGCATATTAAAATCGAAAGTGTACTCATATTTTTTGGAGAAGGATGCGGGATTTTTCTGTCTGGTAGAGACTGGAGAAATGCCGTGTGCAGCACACATTAACAAGATGAGAGGAGCCTAGTCGCATACATGCAACTGCAAGCTGCATTTGATAAACTTTCATCGAAAATGATTGATAATTGATGCAACAATGATCTCTAAAAATAGGTTCAGGTAATCCTATAATAATCTATGATGTAGGTTACCAGCTTATTTAAAAGACTAGGCTTTACATACTTGCCACCCGTAGTCGGAGTCCTATCAAAAGCCGGAGTCGGAGCCGGAGCCCTATCAAAAGCCGGAGTCGAAATCGGAGTCCTATCAAAATGATAGGACTCCGCATCCCTGTTACCTACAATATTGATTGAGTTACACGAAGTTCCAGAACCAACACTTTGGAAATCGAAGACATTATTCCAGATAGAATCGGTTCTACTGAACAAAAATTAAGAATTCTGAATGCGTTTTAATCGCCACATCATGCTGAACTGAGAAATGTTCTCAGATTGACATGATGTTAAAGATCATTGTTAGATCAAAAACCAATATCGCGCGATTTACTCGCCGCAAAAAGAAAACGCACGACATGTGTGAACAGCTCCATAGGCTGTAATGTTAAACAAACAACCGCACGGCTTCCGCGCTGCAAAAAGTCGCATGTCTGAAACAGCTCTTAGTGTCTTTATGAGACGAGCTTCAGTCAACCTGTAATCGATTGTACTTTTACTTCTGTCCAAACTTTTGACATCAAAATGAGACATGTTAATGTCACAGATATCGTAGTTCTCTCTTAACATGCCTCATTTTGATGTCGAAATTGTGGACAGAAGTAAAAGTGCAGTCGATTACAGGTTGACTGAAGCTCGGTTCATAAAGACACTTGGACCTGCCATTGACAGAATATGTGAGTTCCCACAGTTTTAATAGCATTCAAGAACTCCGTTTCATTGCCATATATTTAACGGACTGCATCATACTGCCAGTTCTGTAATTGGCCCTTGAAGTGTCAGTGGCACGAAGCGCCGTTCTCGGACCTTTTTTAAATTATTGTTATCTTTGGTCAATAAACACGAAGGAGTGAAACCCAACGCTGTTCTACAGCCATGTCTCTGAGAAGTACCCTCCTGTTCCTGACCATAAACCGCATTAGTTGAATGCTTTTCGGGATTCATTGTCTGATTATGGAATTCAAGAACTGGCAGTATGATTTGCTTTTTCTCATCAGAGCGTTGTCTAAAATATAGCCACCATGCGACAAAGACTAACTATACTTTCTGTCAACGTTCTGATAACTGAAATATTATTTAATGAAAACGATTAATGTAATCTTCATAAAACAATTATTCCAGAATACGCAATTTTTTTGTCGATCCTTATACAAAGATTTGATATCATTTGACATACATCTATTGTATGAAAGAAAGTTCACGTATTTCAAAATACAATGCTCTCGGTTGGTGATTTGTGAGTAATGCTATCGAATTTGTGGGGAACAGAAGTCGTTTTTCAATAGTCTGTATACACGAAAAAAATTAGAATCAGTGACTTGAATATTCCTTTACTGTTCTATATTGGAGTCGTCAGTGACAAGATTTTTTGAAGTACTACTCAATCACATGATATTCTATAAACTGATAGCATTTGCAAGTTGATAAACGAAGCATTGTAAAATGGTTGCTGCTTCAATGCAGTCATTTGAGTTTCAACTTCCATTTCATGAACATGCTTGCTCATAGTTTTCATCGGAAACAGCGACACTTTAATAATCTTCACTTACCCAATCTGTTGATCCCATGACTAAAAAAGCCCCGATAATCAGCCTCTACCAAGAGATCCGCCAAATCGGCAGCCTGTTGTTCTCTAGAACCACTATTTGATATACAGTCATGTACAAACTTCCAAACTTCCTTCTTCGGAACTATCACATTTGGCGGATTGTCCTGGAAAAGAATACAACATTTTTGAGTAAATTGTAGGTTGGTGCGATCTTGCATATTCATTTTGCGATAAAAAGCAACTTATCATGGACACGCTTGTTCTCTGAAGGTGACACACACCAAGATTGAAATGGTTACAAATCTTAACATTCTGTAAGATAATAATGAGCACTAGTCAAAATATCTAAGCCACAATGTACACGGTCTACTCGTATGTAAATGATATAATGCAGATGAATGAACACATCAAATAACTTGAGAAATCGGGGCTGCTAATAGCTCAAAATTAAAGTGGATATAAGTAAGCTCTTCATAAAACTAGACACTATAATTAAAATGATGTGGAGATATGATATGTCTGAAAAGATCAGACGAAGTTCATTCCCATCTCAATATAAATATAGACCAGCAGCCAGGGGATTCACTACCAGCGAAAAGCACCCTAAAGGTTTGACTATGTGAAGTAGGTAGGCCTACTGGGACTACTCTGAAGGTCACGGAACTTGCATTCTACCGGGTCAGAGCTGGTGGACTTGGCCCAGGGGACCCAAGATGTTAGGACCCAAAAGTGAGCTAGATGCAAAATTCGACGCCCCCAGGAAATTCAAACGCAGAATTGTTGCTTCTGGTGAACACAAAAACACCAATGACTGACATTCTAGGTAGTGGAATACCTCCGGCATACGCTCTGGGATATTCTCGCCTTCTGCCTACACACAAGTCAGGTAACGTGAGGCGAATTAACTAGTGTATTTTGCCTAGTTCTTATTGTGATCTTATACCGTAGAATGTTAAGATTTGCAACACTTTCAGTCTTGTTGCATTTCTACTTCGGTAAACAAGCGTGACCATGAATTATGAGTTGCAAAATTCTTAAAAATTTCATTAAAATCACAGGAAATGATGCATTACATTTAGCAGGACTGCTAGAGTGACTTCATCAGAATCAGATGCATAGGCCTACACATCGGGAGGAACTATGCTACAATTCCGCTAACTACTAATACACAAAAATGTCTAGCGTGTAAGAAAGTGTAAGTTCGAAAGCCCTACAAGCTCATGATAGGGCAAAATTGAAATCCAAAATGTACGTAAGTGTTTGCGACACAGAATTAGATTCATCTGCGCGCGCTTCGGTTTCCTAGAAAGGAAGAATTGTATGTAACCTTAATATCGAAATGGCACATCACATCACACAACTTGCTCCTTCTCGAATGGATAATTCGTGTATCGCTTGCTATTGGAAATGGCAAACAATAAGCTGTCAGCAAAGGACACCAGAGCCAGTGAGAGATGCGTGCGTGCTGTGCTATCACTTCGCACACACCAAAACAAACATCGATGTGTGGCTTCGATTCAATGTGTGCACTATACAGTGAGCAATGCCGAGGAGAGGATGTGAAATCATCAAGTGAACTAATTTTCGTACGCCTGCTACTTTCTTTAATAATGATCGGAAGGGTCAACATTATGGAGAAAACTTGTGGGCAATGATCTGAATTCTTCGAATCTGAAGGAATTTTGGCAATCGAAGCACTTTGCTGGAACTCACATTAATCCGCAAGCGACGCACGACTTTTTTTCCTATCTCTGTAAGGTATTAGGAATTCCTTTCTGCCCACCTAATAGGTTCCTCAATGTGCCGTCCATTTCGTATTAATCACACTTCTAGCAAACCGAAGCAGATAAACAAAATATTTAATTCTGTGGTTTGCGATGGGTTACACCTAGAAATGTCGAGATTCTTATACTTCGAGATAAATAGACGTAACTAAAAACTATAGAGCACCTTTAATCGATTAAAGCAGTGAACGTTTCATGAAAATGGCATTAGCAGATAGACACGATCAAGCTCCCGTTATCAGGAAATGTCAATCTTGTGACTTTTTCTCAACGGAAATTGGAGACTACATCATATCTTGATTGGAAGTACAGTTATTTAACAACATTGCAAATTCATCGTACCCTGAATGGTACAAGCCTTACAGTTGTTTACACAAAAAAGTAATTTAAAACAGATATCAAATATCAAGCGGCTAATTTTCTGACCGGTCAGTCGGTTGAGAGACTTCAAGCACTTCCATCTCCTCAATCAATTTATCACTTAATAAAAACTACTTAAAATATTTAGTTGGAAAAAAAAGATTTTTTCCGATTGACTATTAATAGGCTAATCACACAGTAGGAGAGTAGGCAGCATCTAACTGAATGAAGATTTAAATCACACTAATTTGAGAAAACGATTTTACATTTCACCAATCATTGAATTAACACAACACGGCACAGCATTTGTTGATATGTTGATAGAAATTTGCAACTTACCATATCGAATTAGCGACTGTTTGACACGGTTTGACTCTATTGCGATAGAATGAATCAACAACTCACTGTGTCATAACCTGAAACATGCCTAGAATTTCGCATCTGTCGTGTCACATCGAATAATCAAACTGAACTTGTCCAACCAGCGCGTTCATTCAATAAGCTCACAACACGAATTTAGAAACTGAGTTGCGCTGTCCTCACATACAAGATAAAATAACTTTTACAAACAAACACACATGTTTCTTGTGGTATTACACGCCGGATATGTGTAGGTCAAGACCTGCAGCTGTCACATTACAGGCAGCAGTCATGCACTGGTTTACAAACATCCGTTGTATATGTGCAATTGTGCATAGAACCTGATTATCAGTGCAATCAGTTGCAATGCGTGCATCCATCAATATTTCGAAGTCGCATTGTGCAAGCGTCAGGAAGTTAGAATGATCACAACGCAAGTTAAGTGCATTATTCAGACGATGTCAATGACGCCGAACATGAGAACTTTATTATGTGCCAGGGTTTGCGATCCTTTATGCCGTTTCAGCAGATGCTGCACTGCTGAACACAGGTGTGTAGCTTCTAATTATCATTAATAATCATTACTCAAATTCAGCCGAAGCTATTTCAAAAAGTTCTTCCTCATAATCATACAACGATGTTCCAGTCCTGTCGTTCAACCGCAGGATTGTTCATTCAGCTTCATGACCTTGATGTGAATAAGCATCAAATCAAATTCCGAAGGAAAGGTAGCTACTTCACTTCAGAATATTGATATTGCTGATGTCAAAAAATTCACCGATGAAGTTAGAATTCTAAAAAGAAAGGGAAATTCGAATAGTTCGATATTTACTCTGTACTGATGAAAGATTCATTCTTTCATTTTTGGGGTCGCAATACCGCTATTACCCCCCGAATTTAATGGTTTTATCGATATTTTCTATTTTACAGAAATACTGGAAGCTGGTTTTACGATTTAAAAAACACCGTTATATTTTCTCCTGCGTCTAAATTGTGTAATTTTCCTGAACAAATAATGATATCGAATCGAGATCAGTGTATAAATCAATCGGTTATGCTACAATATCTTTACAGCCAGTATCGAAGTATCCAGCTCGAAAAGAGAGCATCCGTAACCACATGCTGCATCGAATACTGAAGAGATTGAATTGCACCAATGAAGAGAATGACCCACAAATTTTCAAATTCGATCGTTAATCTTCTGAAGAAACGGAGAAGGTGAAGACGTCATCAAAAGCGATGAAGACAATGAAAATCTGGAAAGAGCAACCTCAAAATTGTTGCACGAAAGATAATGACACTGATTTCAGTCCATTCATATCTAGTGGAATTTCATCAGCAGAACAGAGTGACATGTTCGAATTTCATCGTCAACTTATTTACGATTGTCTTCTCAACATTCCAACAACTTCAGTGGATGTGGAGAGTGTTTTCCACCAATGGTTTCCCAACCGTCCGCCAGACAGAACACTAGATGTTTATCTTGTTGCTTATTCGTTGAAACTTTTACCAAAAAGAAAATCTTCGCAATTGACAACTGTGACTACATCTATATAGCGTATTCACATGCCTAGTACATTTGCTACCTTCAACAAGATTTGCTCGATGAAAAAATATGTTGTGGATAACTTTTCATGTTTTCATTTTATGACCGTTGATAACGGTATTATCATTGCTAATACCGGTTACCGAAATACCGGCTTCGTAAAAATGGTGCGGTATT
>CAJQUW010005783.1:0-183113 GCA_907163375.1 Prostheceraeus crozeri
ATTTATATGAGGTAACCTGTGGCAGATAGCTAAATGTCGCCCTGGCGGTCAGAGTACAACGTTGAGACGAAAGGCAACCACTTGCAAACATGACGCAGAGAGGTTTCACAAGGATTACCATTGCCCACGTCCCGTGCAGCTACGGACTTCACCGCTGTCTCGAAATCACCCACAGGAAGTATCACACCGAAAATCGTGCACCGTCCATGACTTGATCGCCAGACATGAAAACCGGTGGAGTTGGTAAGAGGTTGGCAGACTTTGATCAGCTTGATAGCAAGCCGTAGAGAGCTTGATTCACCAGCGTTTTGCAATGGAGATGTTTAGAGGCCACCCATGACAAGATAGCTAAGACTCAACCGATTGGCGTTCAAAGTGCTACGTTGAGAGCTGTGTCAAATGCCCAACATGAGTTGCCCCAGCGGTTACGGTCTCAAATATGACACATTCCCTTGCCACACTTATCACTACGGCATCGTCCGCCGTCCCGAAGGAACACCCTGTCAGTGGAATATTACAGCAAAACTCTCCGTGTCTTGCTCGCTTTCAGTGAAAAGCCGCTTATACCATGAGAAGACTGGCTCAGACATCATTAAAAATCATCTAGTTGACTTCAGCAGGGTCGAAAACCCCAGAAAACCTCCAAAACTAGTGAATTTAAATTTTTCAACTTTTTAGCACTACTTACGACATTTTATAAGTAGTCTATCACTTAGAGCAGGTCAATAGCAACCGAACATTTTTTGAATCAAGTCAAACGGACTTGTAGAAGCAAAGTTACAAGCCTTTAAAGTTTTGGAGTCTTTTATGGCCTGGAGATGAAGGCCATCTCCTGGCTAACCTCTAAGTCTGACGCCTTAGCTGAGTTCAGCAATGAAATTTTCTAAGTCGGTTTCTTACAGAAACCCGGAATTTGGAATGTCCGAAGCTATCATCGGAGCTCAGAGAGACGACCTACCTCTGACAATCGCTCTCGTCTTAATGACAAGTCTCTCTCGGTTCCCAGCTTATATAGTGTGTGGCGATCAGCTGATGACGTAACACCCATCATCCAAAAACTTTAAACCCGTCTATCTCCGGTTCTAGTGCTCCGATTGACTCCAAATTTTGAGTGTCACGTTTTCTCGCTCTCCCCTTTCATTTAAGACATCCCTCGACCCTCTACGATGACCAGAAGCCGAGATGAAAAAACTCTGTCGTTTTTTCAAAAAGTTCCAAAATCTTGGAAAATGCACAAAAACTCGATTTTTAACAGGCTCTCATTTGGAAACGGAGCCTGTCACGCATCTGAAAAGAGGAGATCCTAGAGAACAAAGTGCGGTCTTGCCGCTAAAAGAAACCCGAGCTCTTCATTCACTTCCAATCCTCCACAATTCATCGTCCAAGTTGGCAAAAAAAAAAAAAAAAAAAAGCGACATTTCACATTTGGACTTGAAAAAATCCTAAGTGTCGAGACCACCGTAGTGAAAATTTTCGAAAAAATTTTTTGGACGAATTTCAACCTGAAACCTTGATAGAAGTTTGTTTCACATGATTCTGAACAACTTTGGTCTTTTCGACCAATTTGGTCAGTTGAGTCGTTGGGGGGGGGCGGTTTTTTTCACCGAAACTTCACCGACCCAACTTTTGACGACAAACACGATGGGATGGGTCTCGGAGCTCAATTCCAACATTTTGAAAAAAAAAAATTTTTTTTTTTTTTCACGAAAAAATCCTAAGTGTCGAGACCACCGTAGTGAAAATTTTCGAAAAAATTTTTTGGACGAATTTCAACCTGAAACCTTGATAGAAGTTTGTTTCACATGATTCTGAACAACTTTGGTCTTTTCAACCAATTTGGTCAGTTGAGTCGTTGGGGGGGGGGGCGGTTTTTTCACCGAAACTTCACCGACCCAACTTTTGACGACAAACACGATGGGATGGGTCTCGGAGCTCAATTCCAACATTTTGAAAAAAAAATTTTTTTTTTTTTTTTCATGAAAAAATCCTAAGTGTCGAGACCACCGTAGTGAAAATTTTCGAAAAAATTTTTTGGACGAATTTCAACCTGAAACCTTGATAGAAGTTTGTTTCACATGATTCTGAACAACTTTGGTCTTTTCAACCAATTTGGTCAGTTGAGTCGTTGGGGGGGGGGGGCGGTTTTTTCACCGAAACTTCACCGACCCAACTTTTGACGACAAACACGATGGGATGGGTCTCGGAGCTCAATTCCAACATTTTGAAAAAAATTTTTTTTTTCACGAAAAAATCCTAAGTGTCGAGACCACCGTAGTGAAAATTTTCGAAAAAATTTTTTGGACGAATTTCAACCTGAAACCTTGATAGAAGTTTGTTTCACATGATTCTGAACAACTTTGGTCTTTTCGACCAATTTGGTCAGTTGAGTCGTTGGGGGGGGGGGGCGGTTTTTTCACCGAAACTTCACCGACCCAACTTTTGACGACAAACACGATGGGATGGGTCTCGGAGCTCCATTCCAACATTTTGAAAATTTTTTTTTTTTTTCACGAAAAAATCCTAAGTGTCGAGACCACCGTAGTGAAAATTTTCGAAAAAATTTTTTGGACGAATTTCAACCTGAAACCTTGATAGAAGTTTGTTTCACATGATTCTGAACAACTTTGGTCTTTTCGACCAATTTGGTCAGTTGAGTCGTTGGGGGGGGGGGGGGGCGGTTTTTTCACCGAAACTTCACCGACCCAACTTTTGACGACAAACACGATGGGATGGGTCTCGGAGCTCAATTCCAACATTTTGAAAAATTTTTTTTTTTTTCATGAAAAAATCCTAAGTGTCGAGACCACTGTAGTGAAAATTTTCGAAAAAATTTTTTGGACGAATTTCAACCTGAAACCTTGATAGAAGTTTGTTTCACATGATTCTGAACAACTTTGGTCTTTTCGACCAATTTGGTCAGTTGAGTCGTTGGGGGGGGGGGGGGGGTCAGCGAAATTTGATGAAAAATGTTTTGGTGACGGTCCCAGCTCGAAATTCCACACTTTGGAAAATTTTCAAATTTTTACCCATACAAAGTCACTCTGACACTTAGGATTTTTTCAGGTAAGCGAGCTCCGACCTAAAATCTTGTAACCGCTCTAACTTTTGAACGAAGACAGATAGGAACAAGCCGATTGTTTCACTGAATTTGTCTCACTCTTAGCTTTCAAACGAGCTATCGCACGACAAAATCCGTCCACTAGAAGCCAACATCGAAGCAAGCTGTCCAGGGGGGGGGGCGGTTTTCTCCTCACGGACCCATTCCTCCCAACACATCCTTGGCGAACTCCCTCACCTTCCTGCCAGCCTCATGACTCCACCTTTCACATTTTGCGCTTGCGTCTGCCCGATGACTCAGCCTTTCACATTTTGCGCTTGCGTCCGCCTGATGACTCAGCATTTCACATTTTGCGCTTGAATTTGGAATGGGCTTACTACTAACCAAGGATTGAGCTCAGGCTTCACCGTCATGGATATTTTCCATTTTATTGACAGGGAGATTTTCCCGAATCTGCATAGATTAGTTCATATTCTATTGGCAATACCACAAACATCGTGCAACGTTGAGAGGCTTTTTTCTTCAGTGAAGCGAATTAAAACTCGTTTGAGATCACGAATGTCTACGGAAAGACTTTGCAATCTGTGTTTATTGACATTTGAAAAAGATCTTTCCAAAAAATTGAATTATGACGATATTCTTAATCTGTTTAAGAAGATGAAGAACCGCAAACTGTTATGATTGTATCTGCATAACAAAATGAAAAAAAAGGAATATAAAGTGAGTAACTGAAAGTATTCGTTTTTGATTTGCAATGTAGCGTTTTGGAAATACAGTGATATTTTATTCTCCTTGAAATTCCATTATCATGTGCTGTGAATCATGCATCTAAATTCAACTCAGTCTTTGCATCTCATCATGCATCTAATTCAACTTCAGTTAGATAACACTGTCATTTTGTTTTTCGAAAAAGGCCTAATTTCAGAGATCAGATTTGAGAGCAGCAATTTCTTAGTAGGGGCCTACTAATCACTGCAAAATTCACTGACGAGACGAGGATTGTGTATGCCCCCCCCCCATTACAAAATTTCTAGCTACGTGCCTGCGTCAAGTACTGGAGAGAAAAGTTACGGAGTTGAAGAAGCATTAGAAAGACATCGATAACCCAACAACAACAGTATCTGATCATTCTGACGAAGACAGTGTAGACGACACAGATAGGATAATTGAATCCATGGTGGCTGAAATCCATGAAGATTGCAATACGATGAAATCTGGCAGTGGCTCTGAGAAGTGGTACCGCAAACCACTACAACAAGGAGGAAAGGCAAGAATTCATAATATCATTCGAAATCAAAGTGGTCCTACTAAGCATGCTCAAGGACACTGCGGTTCATCACCTGAGGAAGCCTTCAAATTATTCATTTCTCCCAGTCTTGTTCAAAATATAGCTGAAATCACCAATAAGGAAGCTAGCGAGCATACTACACATACTTGGAAAGAAACAAATGTAGAAGAACTATATACTTTTTTCGGTCTGTTGCTTCAAATTGCTGGCGCTTTGCATGAGAACAAAACACGACTGGCTGACCTCTGGAGTGCGGCCGAGGGAAGGCCAATATTCAATGATTCCATGGCCAGAAATCGATCCACTCAACTTTTACGTTATCTTCGATTTGATTGTCGGAGTGAAAGAAATTCTCAAGACAAATTTTCACCTTTGCGCCGTATTTTCGAAGAAATTGTGACTAAATTTCGAGCTAACTAATCACCTGGATCTGAATTGACTGTAGACGAACAGCTTGTCAGTTTCCGAGGGCGCTTTCCTTTTAAAATGTTCATCCTTTCAAAGCCAGGCCGCTATGGAATAAAGTTATGAGCTCTATGTGAATCAAAAACCTATTATTGTCTCAATTTGCAGCCTTACGTAGGAAGAGTTGGTGATGTTCCGGAAAGAGGTCAAGGTCAGCGTGTTGTACTTCAATTGACCGATTTCTACACAGGATCTGGCCGTCACATCTATATGGACAATTTTTTTACAAGCTTGCAAACAATCTTCTTGGACGTCAAATGACTATGACGGGCACCATTCGTCGTAATAAAACCGAATTATCTTCGGAAATTATGCCTGATTCAACTAGGCAATTCAATTTACCAGTATATTCGGATTTCAAGACAAAGCAACAATTGTTTCCTACGTCCCGAAGAAAAATAAGGCAGTCATTCTTCTGTCAACCAACCCTCACGACATCGACATTTCAAGTGATGAGTCAAGAAAACCTCAAATCATTCTTGATTACAATAAAAGAAAGTGCGGCGTGGACACACTGGACCAACTGGTGCGAAAATATAATTGCATTCGAATCGTTGGCCTCTGACTTTGTTCATGAATTTGCTGAACATCTGCTCGTACAACACACTGGTTTTGTTCCTCTACATGCATCCAGAATATGAACAAAGAAGTGGACAAGTTTGCAGACGCTTTCTACTTCAATTGTCAAAGTCTCTTATTGGTTGCAGAGAGGGCAACGCACTTGAGCCGGCAAGGTTGCCAATGAGGCCTATCATCCAACCGGTACCGAAACAAAGGCGATGCGATCATTGTCCAAGAGAACGTGACAGAAAATCTAAAAAAAGATGTTTTTTGTCAAACGACCGTGTGTACTGAACACTCTATCATAAAATGTCCACGTTGTTGACTGTAGAAAATTGAATACACCAATTTTTTTAGGATCATTCAGAAAACAATCATAAATCTCCATTGTTGTTCGTTACCAAATATACTTTACCATGGGGTGTGTAGACACCCCATGGTAAAGTAAGGGTTAATTAAGAAAATTGGTAGTAAATATTCATTACTTTTGATATCCAACATGTTTCATACTACGTATATCAATCAATCAGTAGTGCCGTGTCAAAAACTGACGTTGGCGACAATCAGGTGTTCTTCTCGTTTCTTGTACATTGTAAAAATGGTCGTGGCTCTCCTGCCCGCGCTCTCTCAAGCCACCCCAGGAAGGACAAACGTTGACGTCCGCGCTCTCTCCTTCCTTCGATTTTGCCGGTTAGAGCAAGATCTTCGTATTTCTCCTTCCGAAGGACATGACCAAGGAACCGTATTTGTCTTGTAAAGATGGTCATCATCAGTTGCCTTGATGTACATGCGCTTTCAAGTACGGCTTCGTTGCTAACTTTCTGTATTCAAGGGATACGCAACATCCGCTTGAGGAACCACATCTCCGCCATTTCCAATCTTGCCTGCATCGTCTGATTTATGGACCATGCTTCACATCCATAGAGAAGTACCGACCACACGTAGCACCTAAGTAGTCGGACTCTCGTTGCCACGCCAATGTTACGTGAAGCAAGCACCCTCTTCAACTTCTTATATGCCGTCTTTCCCAAACCAATCCGCCGCTTGATATCTTCGTCACACCTTGCATCCGACGTGACGCTGCTGCCCAGGTACCGGAAGTGAGACACCTGTTCCAAGAGCATGCCTGTTACGAAGATATTGATGCGAGGAGTGTTACACTTCTTTGAAAACACCATTGCAATGGATTTCTTGTGATTATGTCGAATCCTTTCGCGTCACTTTCGCTTGTCACTTTATCGACGATAGCCTGTAGTTTTTCTCAGTATCAGCAAAAAGTACCGTATCGTCTGCGTATCGCAAATTATTCATATTGTCACCTCCAACTCTAACACCATCCATTTCTTTAACTTTTCTCATGATTATCTGTGCGTATAACGAGAAGAGATGAGGGGAAAGAGCACAATCCCGTCGAACACCTCTTTCCACAGTAGTGTAATCGCCTGGAACTCCGTCTATCTTCACTGCTGGCTGCTGATTCGAGTATACTAGTAAGTTCGTTATTAATTCGATGTTCTTCCCATCAACATCTAGAGATAGAAGTAGGGCCATCAAAGGTTCGTGTAGTACTTTGTCGAAGGCCTTTACATAGTCTACGAAGCAAACGAAGAGATCTCGTTGCACCTCGATACACCTTTCAGCACAATATAGCATTTCGCGTGCCTTTATCTGGTGTAAAGCCATATTGTTTCTCTGCTATCTCGCTCTCTGTTCTCCCACGCAAGCGTTTCAGAACAACTCGAAGGATCAACTTTGTTAGGTGGCTCATAAGGCTGATCACACGGTGTTGGTCGTATTTTGTCACACCTGGCTTTTTCTGCAATGTGAAGAAGACAGACTTACACATCTCTTGGAGGAAACGACCTTCTTCTGGCCAAATGAGTGGCATCAAGCATCTCTACGACCATTACGTCCGCTCCTCCTGCTTGTCCTTTAGACATGTTCCTTGGCGCACAAAAGTAATGGGAAGAAGACCGTTCCAGGACACCGTAAAATTCAGAAAAATTGGTATTTTTAAAAACGACTGAATTCATGAATTTTAACCATTTTTCAGCTTTTTAAGACCTAAATTCATAAATTTAGACCGTTCCAGGACACCGAAAAATTCAGAAAAATTGGTATTTTTAAAAACGACTAAATTCATGAATTTTGGTCATTTTTTCAGGTTCTGAAGACCTAAATTCATGAATTTCGGCGTTTTTAAAAATACCCAAGTTTTCAAATTTTTCAAAATCTCAAATTTGAGAATTACAATTTTTACCTTGAAAATCATGACCGGTCCAGGACACTGTAAAATCAGAAAAGTGAAGAATCTCAAATTTGTGATTAAGATATTTTTTTCTTGCTCAAATCATGACCGTTCCAGGACACCGAAAAATCATAAAAGTTAAGAATCTCACATTTCAGATTATGATCATTTTTACTCTTAAAATCATGACCGTTCCAGGACACAACATCAAAAAAATTGGTATTTCTAAAAACGTCTAAATTCATGAATTTTATCCATTTTTCAGGTTTTTAAAATATGAGATATCTAAAATTATGTGTCTAAAAATATTTCTTTAAAAATGGAAAAAACCTCAACCGGGAAGAAAATGGAAGGAATAAAAGTTGAAGAAATCGCAAGAATATATCCTTCGTTATCATATGAACGTAGTTCTACTTTAATGGACATTGAAAAAATGAGCAAAGAAAAACACAAAGATAGAGTTAGGTATATGAAAGATAAGGAATCTCAATTATTACTAAGATTAGGGCATTATAAAAAATTAAGAAAGAGATGGACTAAGGTTAAGAATGTAACACAAGGAATTGGCATATTCTTAACAATAAGTTTAGGTGCTTTAACAATTGTGATATCTTCAGGTGTTTTAGTAATTCCAGTAGTTGCTACAGCTTTAACAGGTACGGGTGTTTTTGCAACTTCACTTGTTACAATGTTAGATAAATCTTTAATAACTAAGAAACGAAAATCATTAAAAACTAAGCATTTACATATTAAAGAAGTCTATGACCAATTGCATCACTACTTTCAAAGAGTATGTGATGATAATGTTATTACGTTAGATGAGATTGAAAAATTTGATCAAATAGCTAATGAAGTAAATCAAATATCATTTCAATTACAGTCAGAAAAAGTTGATGATAAGAAGAAACAGGATGGCAAAATTTCTAGTGATGGTAAAATTTCTAATGAAGAAAATGATAAACTTTTTTAGAAGAGCTAAAAACTTAAAGCAAAAATTTAAGCAAAACTTTATTAAACAAAACTTTAGTAAAAAAAACTTAAAACAAAAAGATGTCAGACAACAAAGCAATAAAAAAATAATTTGTTAAGTAAAATGTTTTTGTTGTATTCCAATGTTACCACAAAATTCAAATATTATATTTAAAAAATGGATAAAATTAAAGCTGATAATCAAAAAAATATATACAAAGAAATATAAAAATAAAATATAAAAAATGGATAAAATTAGAGATGATAATTTTAAAAGAATTAAACAATTAGAAGAGTTAATAAAACAAAGAAATATTATGAAAGAAAATCACCTTCAACATAGAATGAAAAAAGCTGGTGTTCAATCTGATATGTTTGACAAAGTAAAATTAACGGACGAAGTAAAAACTGATTATGAAAAATCTGTCGAACCATTTAGAACTATTGAAAAAGAATTTAATGAAAACCGTGTTGATATAGCGGATCCAGTACTTAAAACATTATTAGATGATTATGGTTTGTTAGAAGCAAACATAGATAAAGAATTACCAAAATCTATGTTATTTGAACATTCTACTTTCTTTTTAGATAAAAAATTATTTGCAAGATTTTATCTTGGTGGAAGAGAAATATTTCCACAACCTTTACGGGGGCTAATTTTTACGCCAGATAAATCACCTATTAGTTTAGATAGAAATTTTGTTGATCTTTTAAGAGGAGCAGATTTAAAAAATTATGCTGTAGAAGATCTCATAAAATATAAAGCTATGTTAGATAGAGTTAAAGCAGGAAAATCTCTTAGACGTTATAAACAATTAGAAAATTTATTATCATCAGGAGTTAAAGTAGGAAAAGGTTTCAAAACAGAAACAACTGTATTTTTACCAGATGATCCACAAGAATTACTAAATAGATTAAATATTTTAATATCCGCAATAAAAGAAGGACATAATTCTAGTTTCAATGAAATTCATGCTATATTGAAAAGACTGTTAGAAAAGAAGATTCTAAATGAAGAGGATTATAAAAGTATAGCTGAAACATGTTGTTTCTAACTTTTATCTATGATTTTTATCTACGATTTTTATCTATAATTCTTATTTAAATTTTTTAGTTAAAAAATATCTTCGAGAGAATTATCATTAGTAGATTTAGACAAAATTAATTATCATTTAGAGAATCTAACACAGATTTTGGGTTCATCAAAATTTAGTACGACGTTAAAAATTATAACAACTACTTCATCACACACTTGTAATTTAGAACCCATTCTACATTTGGAACAAAATAAAAATTATCAAATTGCATTGACTAGTTTCTCCACATTTAACACTATTCAAAACTTAATCACAGATGTGAATGACCAATTTAGATATTCTACTGATGAAGGTAAAACATGGAAAATACTAACTTTTCTTCCTGGTTCTTACGAAGTTGAATCAATATCAAATGAAATTAAGAGACATTTAGGTATACCATTTAAAGATAAGAAACAACTACATTTTGCAATTGAACCGGCAGTTAATAAATTTTCTCTTACTTTAGACGAAAATCATCAAGTTGATTTTAATCATGATAGATCATTGTCAAAGCTATTAGGATTTAATAAACAAACTTATAGTCAAGGTTATCATTTAAGTGAGAAGATACGAAAAATAACTGAAATAAATTCAATTGTTGTACATTGTGACATTATTGAAGGAGGATATATAAATGGTAAATTGTCAAATTCAATATTCAGTTTTCCAGCTTTTACTGTACCCATTGGTTATAGATTAAATGTATTTCCACAAGCATTAATATATTTTCCTATTACAAGAAAAACTATTAACAGTATTAACATTAGAATCACTGATGAGAAAGGACAAGAAATAAATTTTGGAGGTGAAGAGATTATGATAGATATTTTGCTTAGAGAAGTTTAAGTTTCTTCTCCTTCCTTAAAATTAAAAATAAAATAGAAATAATTTTTTTAATTAAAAATGAGTGGAATGCTCCCATTAAATTAAAAAAACTTGAATTTAATCATCATCCAAATTTATCTAATAAAGTTTTGTCAGTTATTTGTGGAAGATCAGGTTGTGGTAAAACGTATCTATTATTTAAAATTTTAACGACTCCAAATTTTTTGGATTATAACAATCTTATAATTTATACAACAACAGCAGAACAACCCGTCTATTAATTTTAAAATGTGGATTTGAAAATAATCTTAAAAAAACATCAACTGCTTCACTATTCAAAGAATATGAATAATCTGAAGATGAAGAAGAAATAAGTTCGGGGTGTGAAGAAGCAGCAAAAAATAATTAGTTAGTTGACTCCAATAAAAATAAGCATATAAAGATGCAATTAATAGATGATAGTGGTAATATGCAAGATCCTATCAAACTAGATAAAACAATGAAACATTGTGTAATTTTTGATGATTGTGTTAACTGTTTAGTGTCCAACGTTCCACTTGTGGAACATTTTTTAAATTGTGATTTTGCTGCATAAGGGTTGTCATAATCGCTGATCATGAAATATGTTTTAGTCAAGCACGATCAATTCTATAGATTTCTCAAGTCGAAGCGAGAAAAAAACTGGGAGTGGTATTTCCGGTCTATCAATTTTTTCAAAATTTTGATTTTTTCGTGCTTTTTGGTGATCCAATTTTCAACTCGCATTTTGTACATGAAAACCTGGAGTTCAATGCACCCAAGTCGGTATACATAAAGACGACACTCCTAATTTACTAATTCATAGGTCGGCATATCCTTTTCATCATTTTTCTTGTCTCAGCAATGCAATTAGTATGTATGTTCCACTTGTGGAACGTTGGCTACTTCAGGTTAGATGAAACCTACATGTTTTTCGAGAGGAATCATCTCGGATGCTAACCAAATGTACCATAGCGATGAAGTAACATAACAAATATGAGACGAGGTCGCAGGCCGAGGCTGATATTAGGTCATGTCGCTGAAGACTCCTCCAGCCCACCTTCATTAGCTGATGCTCATCCTGAATTGATTGGCAAGACACCATTGGAATATTTTCTACTTTTTTTCACGGAGGAATTGTTACAGGAAGTGGCTCAACTTACCAATGGGTATTCACTTCAAAAAGGTAATCAGCATGTACCTATCTGTGTTACTATACGTACTCGTACAATAAAAATCGGATCATTATACATGTACAAGGTCATCTTATTGATAGAAGGCCTACATGTAGCCTATGCAAATGTAAATAGCGGGGAACAGTCCACACCTACTACACCCATTCACGTTTTCTGTTTCGAATTTTGATTCTACATATTGTGAAAGGTTAGGGTCTGAATGCATTACATGTATGTTCTTTCGTAAATATTTTAAGTAGACAGTCACGTGCTTCTCATGCAAAAGCCTACGATATGTACATAGGTCTATGCACGCATTGCACGTGCTACACATAGCTAGCAGCTGCATCATGTGTGCCTTTTCATTTTGTTCTGTACTAAAAAACGAAAGAACATAAAAGATTGATAAAAAGGACTGGTTGCGACCGACTGCTGATTAGCTGGGGTAAAAGGTGAAATTATGAGCTAGTTGTGTATGTATGTTATGTACACGTACATGTAAATCAGGTAAATCTAATGCAAATGTACATGTATGTATGTACAATCAAACAAAATATCCCAAAGACTAAATTTGAAGATTTCAAACTTCAAGACTATCCGTCTGCCAGTTATTTGTGGTCAATAGAATCCAAAAATGTAAATAAACGAAATTGACGCGAATTCATAAAAAATATTCAACATTACGCATCTTGTATTACATATAGGCCTACTTATCAGTTGAAGTGCACTATTCTCATGTCTAAAATGCGACGTTTTTTAATCGAGTATTCTATCCTGGGTCAAAATTTTGTAACAGCATTTGATCTTAGGTTCTCCGCTTAATGTATCTGAGGATGAGCTCTTGCGCTTTTTGGGAATTTTAATTTTGAGTGGATGCTATATTCTACCCTTCGAAAATGCGTATTGGACGACTGCATCAGACTTGCGCTTTGATCTAGTCTGTCAAGTCATGTCCAGAGACCGCTTCTTGAATATCAAGAACAACATTCATTTTGTTGATAATAATCGTCTAACACCAGGAGATAAGTATTCGAAAATTAGACCCCTCTATGATCATTTGAACCAGCAATTTTCTCAATTTGGAGTTTTTGCTGAGCATTTGAGTATTGACGAATCCATGGTACCTTACTATGGACATCATTCTGGAAGAATGTTTATAAAGGGGAAGCCAATACGCTGTGGCTGCAAGATTTGGTCACTCTGTACTCCCGACGGATATCCGTTTAGTCTTCTTTTGTATAGTGGAAAATCTGAGAAATCCCCAGATCCTATGAGGTCACGCGTAGTTGCGGAATTACTGGATGTGGTGGAAGCAGCCGAGCATCATGCAGTGTATTTTGACAATTTTTTCACCAGCCATAAATTACTCTCTGACTTATCTTCGAAAGGCATTAGAGCCACTGGCATCATAAGAGAGAATCGCATGAACAGATGTCCCCTTGGCAAACAAATGATGAAGAAAAAAGAAAAGGGCAACTTTGATTTTCGTTCTGATGGAACAGTATTCGTGTGCCAATGGAAGGATAATGCTGTTGTGAATATTGCAAGCAATTTCGAAGTAGCCACTCCAACTACTAAGGTGAAGCGATGGAGCTCGAAAGAGAAACGTAGGAAAGACGTTGCGCAGCCAAGGTTGGTTCGCTCATACAACCAGTATATGGGAGGTGTCGATGTTATGGACCGTCTCTTGGGCTCCTACCGCCCAAGGCTTCGTACGAGAAAGTGGTACTGGAACCATTTCAGTAACGCTTTGAACGTGGCGGTCGTCGCAAGTTGGCGGATACATCAGTACTCAACGGATGACCACGCGATGACCCACTTGGAGTTCAGACGGCAGTTGGTCATGGCTCTGCTGAAATATTATGCGATTGGACAGCGCAGACGCATAGGAGGTCCCACGGCACCAGCCTCAAGCTCCATTCGCTATGATGGTGTCAACCATTTCATCGAGTCAACGACACAGGGTGCAACTTGTGCCAGAAGAACACAAAAAAGAAATGATCGAAATGCGATAAGAGACTACACAAAAATTGCTTCGCTTATTTCCACACACAGTAGTTCGCATTTTGTAGTTTTACAAAGACATACACCTGATTGTTTTCTTGAAAAAAACATTCTGCAAATATTAATCTATAATATATTGGAACCTGGAAGGTGTGCATTCTATGTGGGGAAATATTATATGGGCGATAATTTGTATTTACGAGAAAAGAAAATAAACCATTGAAAAAAAATCATCCGCGTGGTAAAAAATATGTAGATTCACACACCCTTAAGTGTCCAACTTGTAGAACATTGCTATATCTCAAAAAGTACACACTGAACTTTTGATTATTAACCATATTAGTCTTATTTAGACCCCATTGACAGCGTTTTGTCACTTGCACAAGAGGTAGACATAACAACTGCAGTGTTTTTTATTTAATACAAAGTATGTATTCATTAGACGGAAGTGTTATTAGAAAGAATGCAAATATATTTATACTATTTGAAATAAATCCAAGAAACTTAAGTGATTTGTCAAGAGATTTATGCGTAAGAAATAAAGATGAATTTAAACAATCGTGTAACAATGCTTGGTCAAAAGATTGTGGCTTCATTACAATTAATATTGATAAAAAAATTCATGATAGAGTTATAGAACATTTCTTTACCGAGTGATAAAAATATACAAATATAGCGTTATAATATTTTATTTTTCTTTTATATATATATATATATATATATATATATATATATATATATATATATATATATATATCAAATTTGTCTATCTTAGAAATTAGAAAATTATAAAGGTAAAGTAGTTATTCCATCAGGTAAAATTTTTCTTTTATCATCAAATGGATCTAATGCTAATTTATGTTCTTCTTTTAAATACATTTTATGTTTCTTTGAATTAAGTCTATAATCACATGCTGTTTTTATTTCATTATTAAATAATACATTTTTATAATCTTGAAATGTTATTTGATTAGCCACTGATGCCTTTGAAATTCCTTTGAATGTTTTATGTGTTTTAATATTATTAGTTGTATTATAACAATAACATTTAGATTTTAAAAATATAGCTTCTGTTTTGAAATCTTCATTTCCTTCTAGTTCATCTTTTACTTTACATAAATCAGAAGAATGAATGATATCTTTTATTTTATTAATTTCTTCATCAAGTGAAGAATTATACGGTACTGTTAATTCTAAGAAAACAGAATCGGTATCTGTAAAGTGTAATTTATAGTTTCTGCCATAAGCAGGTGCTAAATAATCATATATAAATTTATACATAAATAGTTTAGCTAATTCTAATATAGTGAATCCTATAAAATTAAACTTATCATGTTTTACGCTGATTCGACGTAAATGTACAGCACATAGATTATCACTAAATCTAGTAGTTCTTTTATATGTAGGTTTCCTTGTTAAATTTTGAAACCTATCTCTATCAAAAACTATTTCAATATTTTGTCTATTACGCACATTTTCTAAAGTCTTACCATAAAATGCATTATTCATTAATTTGAAGAACACGTTTCCAAAATCATCTTTATTTCTTTTAGCTATTTTACGTTTTTCAAAATTGAACTCTATATAATTTTTTAACCACCTAGATTTTCTATACTCTAGTTTTCTATGTATTTTAGTGAGAATCATTCCATGTTCTAAATACCAATCTAGCATTCTTCCTTCAACAACATACTTTCCTTTATTACCTTGTGTTAACATAAGTTTTTCTGTTGGTTTGTATTTCTTAGGAATTATAGACTTTTGATCATCTGAAAAATCTTCTATATTGGGAATTTTGTTTTCGGGACAGAAAGGATAATATTTTGTTGCGCCTTTTATATAATCAGGGTATGCTAAATCAACTTCATATATATAACCAGAATTATAATTTCCATCATGTGTTTTTTGATAATCAAGAATAGTACACCATGACATTTCACCTGTAGGCAATTCTTGTATCATACAAGAAGAATATAAGCTATTAAAATCATAATATAACAAATCATTTTCTCTCATGAATTCATCAACTGCTGCTTGACTCTCTTCATTTGATATAAGTCCTTCTATATTTTGATTAAACAATTTTATAAACTGATCGCTTTCTTCTGGAGATAAAGGTTTCATTATTCCATAATCATCAGGATTTACTTTTTATTGTTACACTGTACAACTGATGAAACACCACCTCTAATACGAGATTCAAAAAATAATAATTAATGTATTTTCTTTATAATGTTTAAGTTTAACACCAGTATGTTTTAATCCTGCTAACCATGTTAAACCTGGTGTAGAATAACAACAACATAGATCTATTCCATAATATTCTAAACACATGTCACGAAAGTTTTCAAAAAGATCAGTAAGGATTAATACTTCTATCTGAAGATATTTCATTGTATAATCGTACATTGTTCTACAATTTAACTTTCTCCAATTCTTTTCAGCTTCTGCATAGTCTTCTTCAGATAATTGTGATTGCTATAATGTTGATTTAAATTTATTTAGTGGAGGAAGTTTTTGTTCTTTCAATATTTCATTTATTCTATTTATATCTCCAGTTATATATTCATACGGAAATATGCCTTTTAAAGGTTTTAAATTATATTTATTTAATATTTTACATTGTTCAGGTTTCAAAGTTTTTACCATAACATCTAATGAATAAGGAGTAAAAAATCTAAATGCATCTAAAATTCTAATACAACCTAATTGCATTGAAAAATATTCTTCTTCTTGTTTACATAGTACATTTATTTGTTGTTGTTGTAATTTTTCAGATGAAAATAAATCTTTCATTACTAGATGGAAATCATATTTAGAACGATTGTAGAAATATAAAGGAACAAAGTTATATTTAAATTTATTAGCATTAAGATTACAAGAATTATGTGCTGCACCTCTATATAATCCATTTAGATGATCATGATCTTTTACTTTATCAAGATATCTACCTCTGCCAGTTTTATAATTATTTGTAAATTCTTTTCCACAGTAAAAACATTTTATTTCATCATTAGAATGATATTTTTCTTCATCAGTTAATGGAAGCATTGGTATATTTGTTTCAAGCAATTGTGAAAAACGTCATTGTAATTCTTCTACTTTCTTTGTAAACATTTCTGAACTATCTTCACCATAGTATTGATAATATTCTGATCTGAATAATTCAGGATTATTTGAATGAATGTACATTCCCCAACATAATGGTTTTTGTTCAAATAAATATTTTTCCTTACTTTGTTCAGATGCACTTTTTTCAGGTGCACTTTTTTCATATTTACCATTATCAGGATTTTGTGTTATATTAACATTATATGCTTCGAAATCACAATAAATAGTAAAGGGTACTTCAGTTTTCAAATAATGTCTATTATATATTAAATAATCATCTTTAGGAAAAGTATTTTCAACTGCTTCATTTTGTTGGCAATTCTCCGAATGTCTATTCATTTCTTCTTTAGTTCTAAAGCTCGTCATACATAGGAGACAAGGAAAATTAGCATTATCTAAAGTATTTGTAAATATAGAAACATCTTTACACAATATAAAATGACCCTGATAATATAATATATTCGCTTGTGCTGATTGTTTTGTTTGTTCTAATTTTTCAAATTTATCTTGATATATTTCATGTGTTAAATCGATATATCTTTGTAAATCTTTTTCAGACTGTTGATAATTTTGATTTAATATTTGTAGCAGATAATTATATTCTTTATCATATTGTTCTTTGTATTGTTGTTGACATTTTTTAAACATTCATTTATTTTTTGAATGGTTTCATTTTCTTCATTATTTAATTCTTTATTGTCTTCATTTAATTCCTTATTGTCTTCATTTAATTTTTGAATCGTTTCTATCTTATTTTGATATTTATGGTGATATTCTTGTAGTAACATTTTTAATTGTTGTTGATAATCTGTTTTACATTTTTGTAAACTTATATTTAAAATTTCTAATTTTTGTTGATATTCTAAAGATAAAGATGAATAATCGGAATCATAATCATAATTATAATAACGTCTTTTATAATTATAATGATTAATCATTATTGGTGATAATGTTTTTATAATTTCAAATTTTTCAGTACATATTATATTTCCTTGGTAAAAAATATTATGATGCATGTAATTTCCTCTATCATTATATACTATTTCTGATTGACATAAATTTTTATTATTTAAATAAAATTTTTTGAATCTGAGTAAAATGGATTAATTTTACCAATAGAAACATAATTCACATTTAATTCAAAAACATTTACTTCTATTAAAATTTTGTTCTTTTTATGAAACTTTGTTAGCCTATTATAATCATATGGAAATTCATGTAAGCCATCAGAGAGATCAAATTCCTTTATATATTTTTCTTTATTATAATGACTTAGTCTTTCTCTGTGATATTCTGCAGGATGTAAATGTGCTATAACACTCCACAGAAAACAATAATCATCTTCATTTTTTATGTTAATTATTTGTGGTGAACTGAAAGGCAAAGGAACATAACTACCACCAGTATTATTTTTATATTTATCAATTACTATTTTCTTAGATAGTATTTTAGCAAATCTCCAACCAGATTCACGTAACTGGGCTTCAATTATACAATTTTCTAATTCATTTATCATCGATTCAAATATGGGTTGTATATCATTTACATTATGAATTTCTTGTGAATTTGTAAAATGTCCTTGTATTATTTCTTCAGGAATTGCATCAGGTCCATTTTTTGTATAAAGTACTTCTACATTCATATAACATTTGAAAGATTTCTTAAATATTTTGAAAAAGTTTGTTAATACATTATAAAAAGTTTCATCGATTTCATTATATTCAACCGACTGATTAAATAAATATTTTATATCTGTTACGGCTTCATCGGTTTTTTTAGTTTCATCAAATTCATCTATTTCGTTAAATTCATCAGTATCGCTAAAAAAATATCTTCTATCTGGTACTGGCGAAGCCCCAGAACCTTCGGTTTGTACATGTTCATCTTCACTATTAAAAACTTTTTTATATTCCGAATGTGAATAATCATCAAATATTTTTTAACTTTTATATCAGTAGGTAATGTTTCTAGATAGTTTTTATAATTATTTACTTTTAATATATTTCCTTCATCAACTGAATCTACATTTCGTAAATGCAATTTACTTTGTAAATGAGATTGATATCTTCCTTTTGTTTGTAACTGTTTTTTACATAAGACACAATAAAACTTGGTATTTTCCATTTTTTTATTTTTTAAAGAAAAAATTGGTGTTTTAATTTTAGATATAAACATCCTAATATCAAGGTCTTGAGAGTTATTTTATATTATTATATATTTCACGTTCTTTAGTTATTTTATTTTCTTTGTCACATTAAGTTTTATCATATTAGGTTTTATCATATTAAGTTTTATCATATAGCGTTTTATCAAAAGATAATTTAAATTTATTTTCACTAACTATTGATTCTTCATCATCATCATAAATTGATTCTTCAACATCATAAATTACACTTTTTGGTATAGGATGCCATTCCCTGATAGGAATATCTAATTCCAAATTATATTTATTATTTGATAATAATATAATAGAGAAAAATATTGGTCTTTGATCTCTTTTGGAAAATTTAATAACACCACCATCATCTAAATCATTTTTAGTTTTTATTAAAGATGATAAAATTTTAAATTGATTAGATGTAAATCCTAATTTAAATTTTGTAGACCCGACACATAGTTGTCTAATAGTATCTTCAACTATTCCATCATTATTATTTTTAATTGTAAGAAAATGAAATTTAGATAAATTTTGATTATATGTAGTATTAATATCATGTTGAGATATAAATTTTTCTTCACTTAAATTTTTATAATTACTAATATTTCTATAATCTTTTTTACCATTTACACCTTTTTCAAATGTTTCAGAATCATCATCTATATTATCATCATCATTATTATCATCACTATTTTTATAAGATTCTTTAAAATTATTATTATCAGATTCTTTAAAATTATTATGATTATGATTATGGTCATTGTTAATAGTATAAGGTGTTGTCCACATATAAATTTTTTCTTGTTGTGCTCAACCATTTATGTAAGATTTCAACAAATTAATATTTAAATTTGAATATAATCCTATATAAGTATCATTATCGTATCTTTGGGGCATTTCTGATGTTTCTTGTTTATAAATTGTATCTCTATAATATAATTGACACAATAACTCTTCATTATGTTTTTACTTTCTATGTGAATGTTATATTGGTTAAACTCATCAACAAATAATCTAATGTTTTCCTTTGAAAACGATTCTAATTTTTTAACTAATTCTCTAATATTGATATAATTGATAATTTTAGTTTCTATCCAATCAGTATTACTAATTGGTAACACTGCTCTAATAAGTCCATAAACATTATTATGACCAATAATAACCATATTTTCTTTATTCAGTTCCACATAAGCCACATCATTATACTTATTTACAATATCCATAAATTTTATAAATGGATCACCTGGAAATATACAATAGTTAGTATGTATGGAAGGTAAACCTTTAGTCTGTTCTTTAAATATTTCGGCTTGTAATTCAAATAAAATATTTACATCTATACATGGATTATTATTATTATCAAAACATTTATTTTCAAATCCCGATGATCACGTCGAATAAGAAGAACAGGATGATGTGGGCGAATATAATTTTTTTAAATTTGCTGTTCCATTTTTTAATTTTATGTGAGAAAAAAATACTTTTGAGAAAAAAATTACTTTTTTATTGTTAAAAAATGATGTTATCAAATGTTGGTGGAGGTCCATATATCCCGAATACTCGTGAATTAGAAATAGAAATAGAAAATTATATCATGAAAACTGGAGACGTTTTATCTGGTCCATTGCATCTTTCTATTCTTCCGCAACAAAATACAGAGTTAACAAATAAACAATATGTTGATACACAAATCAATGACTTAAAAGAAAAATATATGAACGATGTTTTGGTTCCACTGATGAATGAACTAAAGTTGCTTAAACTTAATGACAAATCATTAAACGAAAAATTATTAAAACTTGATAAAAAGGATAGAGAACTAGAAGCGGATATAGCGAAACTTTTTAAAAAGATTTCAGAACAATCAAAAATTTTAATATTACTTTCTATAAAGTTAAAATCTTCAGTCATAAAAAATAAACATCAGATACAACTATTAAAAAAACAATTAGAAGATGAAATAGAAAAACTACCTGAAAGAATTAAAAAAAATTTAAAGCAGTTACAAACTACATTCCGAAAAAGTGTTGATGAATTAAGTTCTAAATATACTCAACAATTGAAAAAGATGAATAGAATAATAAATGAAGTAAACTCACATAATCAAAAAGTTAATAAAATGAAAACTCTTAAAATCAATTTAGAAAATGAATTAAAGAAAAATTTACAAGAAAACTCTAAAGGAAATAGAGAACAGTTAGATTCTGTTAAAAAACAGTTAGATGTTCTTAAAGTTAAATTGAATGCTCTTAAAACGGCGTTGAAGATTAATCAGCAGAAAATTCAAGTTAATAGAAAAGAAATTAAAATACATCAAACGCTGCTTGACGCAATAGATAACGTGCAACGGAAAATTAATAAAGTTATCACGAAGTTGTTGTCCATTCACACACGTAAATCGTGATCGCGCGCGTAAATCTTGACGTAAATCTAATTCCCAAAAGACAAATTAAATCCTAAAAAATGCTTATAATTTATAAACACAATCTTAAACATTTTGCTTCAAATAAAAAAAAATAACGCATGAACCATCTATGAAATCTGTTTACCATTATGACAGTGTAGAAACAATGCAAAAAGAAGGGGCTGGCATCTTTTCTGGTATTGGAAGTATCGTTAACTTGATAAAAAATAATAAAGATTTGATTACATCTGCTGCAAAAGGTGCAGCTGCTATAGGTAGTACAGCTAGTGCAATATCAAATGCTGTTAAGTCTCAAGACGAATTAAAACAACTAGAAAATATTCGTAAACTTAAGAATGACTCTGAAGAACTAAAAAAATTAAAAAAACTTTCAGATGAAACAAAAAACAAAATTGCTAACATAGCTGTAGGGTCTCAGAGTAAACATGAGAAGAAATCAGGCGTAGCCATAGAACCTACGGTTCGTTCAATTGAAGAAATAAGAGGTAATGGCGTGAACAGCAACCTTCGGTCTAACCAGCAAAGCTGTAGCGGAGCTGGTTCACCAAAATTCTGAAATTATATTTTAGTAAAATTTTTTTAGTAAAATATTTTTAGTAAAATTTTTTAAGTAAAATTTTTTAAGTAAAATTTTTTAAGTAAAATTTATTTAGTAAAATTATTTTAGTAAAATTTTTTTAGTAAAATTTTTTTAGTAATTTTTTTAGTAATTTTTTTAGTAATTTTTTTTAGTAAAATTTTTTAGTAAAATTTTTCTGTGGATGAGAAAAACAAAAAAGTCAAATTATTTTTTTAAAAATGTCTTCTCTTATCGAAAATAAATTTAGATTAGACGATCCTCCGTTCGTCAGTTATAATCAAAAAAAATAATGACTATATAAGAATTGCTATAAATCCCGGATCTTTCAGTAGAGTAAATACTGGAGGAGATTTAATCTTTGAAGCTGATAATCAGCAAAGTTACATATATCTACCTGATTCCTTTTTACACTGTGAATATTCTTTATATAGTGATGCCAATTTTACAACACCATTACCAGATAGCGATAATATTGCATTAGAGAATAATTTTTTTCCAAGATTATTTACACAAATGCGTTTAGATGTTGCAACTCAAAATATAGAAACAATAAGTGATTCTCCAGGTGTAATTGATACAATGCTTAGATTTATAACAATTGGTGAAATTAATAAAAAGCATGAAATCGAAGGTTGGTTTCCTGATACTAATGATGGGATAATTGTTGATGATTTATCTCACGCTGGAACAGATGCCGCAGGAATTGCGAAAGATGCAGAAAATATTGCAAAACATTTAAATAAAACAAATAATAGTGCATATAAAGAAAGACGTGAATTTAACAGGAAAAGTAAGCAAACAGTAAATTGGTCATTGTCTCCATTATTCGGATATTTAGATTATGATAAAATATAATGTTAATGAAAATTTAAATTAATAATTCATCGTACAGCAAAAAATGAATTAATCTTTTTTGGTAAGACTGGAAAAAATCATATTTAAAAATTGATAGACTTGAATGGTGGATTAAGCATATTACTCCTAGTTTAGAGGTTGAAACAGCTATTGCAAAAAGATTAAATACTAACAAACTAATTCCAGTAAATTTTCTAAAGAGAACTGCTAGTCTAGTAACTTTTTCCGAACAAAGATTTAACTGGCATTTTGCTAGAACTTCGAATACTCCAAGATATTTATTACTAACTTTTCAAAAAAATAATTCTCCAAGTTTTGATAAGAACAACAATCTCTTTCATATTGATACAATTCGAAGTTTACAAGTTTCTTTAAATCAACCCGATATCCAATTGATCCATTAAGATTCGATGATACCAATAATCGATTTATGGAAGGATATGATGCTTAAAGAAATCTTTGTATAGAATTTGGAGTTGAAGCACAATTAACTCCTGGAGATTGGAGACATTTATATCCTGTTTTCTGTTTCGATTTAAGTGCACAATCTGAAGATATTATTAAGACTGGTTGTGATGTAACAATTAATATTGAAAAGAAAGATTCCACAACTTCATTGATGGCTTATGGTTTATTGCTAGAAGATGTAAAATATTCTATTGAAATTCTTAATGGAAAGACGGCTACGATTGATTAGTAACCTGAGGACCTTTGGTCCGATCGTCTGAAGCCTCTGAACAAAGTTCTATAGGTTAATTAAAATTTTTGATAACTTAAATTTTTTTCATAACTAGAATAGATTAAAATTTTTCATAACTAGAATAGATTAAAAATTCTTAACTAAAAAATTTTTCATAACTAGAATAGATTAAAATTTTTCGTAACTTGAAATTTTTGATAACTATAGTAGATTAAAGAAATTCTTAGATTAAAATGTTTCATAACTAGAATAGATTAAAAATTTTTCATAACTAGAATAGATTAAAATTTTTCGTAACTTAAAATTTTTTTATCAAAAATGTCGCAAGCGAAAAGTAATAATAATAATAATAAAACTGTTGAATTAAAACTACGTAACATTGTTGACAAAAATGCCCTAAAACTATTACTATTGATAAAAAAATATTATATAAGCAAACCAATGATAGAGAATATTAAATTACAAGAAGAAAAGAATAGAGGAATTCTCCCATTAATTCCTCTAATAATAGGTTGCATAGCGGCTGCGGGAAGTGTCGCAGGTGGGACAGCTGGTATTGTCCAAGCAGTATATAAAAATAAATCAGAGAAGGCAGCATTAGAAGAACAAAAACATCATAACAGAGAGTTAGAGAAAGTTGCTAAAGGAGAAGGAGTAGTAGATAATTTTACTAGTAAACTAAATTTAGTTGATGAAGGAAAACGAGTTCTTAAAAACATTCTGTATAATGTTGATGATTAAATAGAAATTAAAGAAACAAAAGATGGTTCTGGAATATATCTAAGTCCTGCAGCAGCTTATAGACACGATTTAGCTTATCGAAATCATGACCTAAGTTCTCGTCATGTAGCTGATAGGAAAATGATTAAGGAATTAGATAGTATTCAAAATCCTACATTTACAGAAAGAATTGAAAGAATGTTTGTTAAGAAAGCTTTACAAGCTAAAATATTATTCGGACAGGGTTTAGACAAAACTCATAACTCTGAAACCTGCGCGTCTGAAATCCACAAGGAATATAGAAGGCCTAAATATTTATTGAAAGTAAAAGTATTTAATAAAGATGATGTTTGGAGTGCTGATCTTATTCATATGCCGAATGATTCTGATTATAAATACGCATTGACCGTTATAGATTTATATACACGATACGCTTCGGCAAAGCCTTTAAAAAATAAAGCTGGTTTGTCAGTTAGATATGCGTTTGAAGAAATCTTTAAAGAAACTAATAGAAAGCCAAGGAAATTGTTTGTTGATAAAGGATCGGAATTTTATAACGGAAATGTTCAAGCACTTTTTGAAACTGTTTATTCAACTAAAAATGCAGGAAAGGCTGTAGTAATAGAGCGATGCAATAGATCATTAAAAAATAAAATTTTTAAGAAATTTACTGAGCAAGGAAATCAGAAATGGTTAAAAATATTACCAGAAATTGTAGATCAAAACAATAATAAAGTTCATTCAGGTATTGCAGAAACTCCAAAGAAGGCTTCTGATGATCCTGATTTGATACGAAAGAAAATATTCGAAAATAATTATTCGAATGAGAGTAATCCGAATTTGCAGAAACTTAAGCCGAAAGTTAAGATTGGAGATAGGGTACGAATATTTAAGTATAAGAATAAATTTGAAAAAGGCTTTCTTGGCTATTGGACTAAAGAAATATTTGAAGTTTGCAAAATAAATCAAACTTATCCGATTACTTACGAAATCAAAGATTTAGATGATGAAGATATCAGAGGCCGATTTTATCAAAATGAATTATAACGAAACGATTTTTAATTATCATTATTGTTATTCAATTCTAACATAATATCAAGAAATGGTACACCTTTTTGTAATTTAGATAAAACATAAAGACATAATTGACCACAATAAGTAGTTCATTCATTCATAATCGTATATTGAATCAAATGAAAATCAAGTAATTTACAACTCAAGTTGGACGGTCATTTAATTAACAAAACCAATACAAAATATCAGAAAATGTTATGAAGGTCATTTATCAGCGAAGTCATAAACACAAAAAAGATGCCTTTCGTCGGGTTGTCCTGAATGACGGCATTATGAAACGCTCAGAACGGTTACTGTGAACTGGTAAGAATTGATTGAGACAATGAAAAGGGTCTTCTGTTTTCCTAAACAAGGACAAAGAGATGTTCCTTCGTCTTACATCTAAAGGCTCGAGACACTTCTCACAACAGTCTTTCCCACATATTATTCGATGAGCTCGTCGTTGGAGTTTTTCAATTTCATTAGACAAAGTGGCAGGTAGGCAAACGAAGAGTGGTGCACAGTACTCAAGCAATGGCCGTAGAAGATTTTTATAAACAATAAATAGTTCTTCCTTTGGGAGAAAAGTTCTTAACACTCGTAGACAATAAGTTCTTTGAACAAAAATTCTCGAAATGTTATCAAAATGAGTTTTCCATGTTAAATTACTCGACCACGTTACACCCAAAATAGTATAGGTATCGACAAATTCAATTCCCGGTGAGGGTATTGGTTCACAATTTGACAACTTCTTCACAAAAATGCATTTATATTTTATATGATTGATAGAAAGGTTTACATCGTCAGCCCATTTCATTATATTATAATGCTCATTCAACACATGGTCATTAGTACAGTCTTTATACAGTGGGACACAAATTGTGATATCATCAGTATATTTGATGATTAAGTACTTTGAATTTAGTGGTTTGAGGCCACCACACAGTGTTGAACAACAAAAGACCAAAAACGGATCCTTGACTTATTCCAGACGTAACGTGAACAACTTCGCTAATAGATGTGTCGACACGAACACTTTGCGTGCGATCAAAAAGATAGGACGACATCAAATTTACAAAATATGGAGGAAAATGACAATCTATAAGACGTTTTAGAATAACCGCATGACCAAGACTGTCGAACGCTTTCTTCAAATCGTACGCCATTATTTGAACTTTTGTCACATCAATGTCATCTAGCATTTTCGTCACTTGTTCATGGATTACGATTGAGGCCGTTGTCGTTGATGAACCACGAATTCCTCCGTGCTGATTGGAGCCAGCAGCAACTGTGAAATAGTCAGTGAGTTGAGTTGTTATCAACCTTTCCAATATCTTGCTGGGAACAGGTAAGAGACTGATAGGTCTTAGGTCGTGAACAGTTGGTTTCGCAATTTTCGGTACCGGCACTACGTGAGCGTATTTCCAAATGAGTGTATTTCAAATTTCAGTATCAACTTGAATGATAATATTAAATAAGTAAGTTAAAGGAGGAGCCAAAACCTTTGCTGCAGCTTTGTAGAGTATAGTAGGCACTTGATCATTAACAAAGGCTTTACCAGGTTTCAGTTTTATCAATTCTTTCTCAACTTCTTCGACGCGAATAATTGGGCGCGTGTCTGTATCAAGGATTGGGCGTTTTTGGACAGCACTGTTCTGTGTAAAGGCAGACGCAAATACCCTGTTCATATCATTTACAGCTTCATTCAGAGACGAGTAGCTGGCAATAAGTCGATTTACGGCGTCATCCCCTTTCTTATTGCACACGCTGTTAACTATTTGCCAGAGTTGCTTGGATGACTTCTTTGCTTTTGAGGCCCATTTTAATTTTGCCATCTTAATTTCTTCTTTGACCTTATCTCTTAAATGGCAGTACAAGGAAAAGTCTTTGCGTCTGTATGCAGTCCAACGCTGGTTTATTAGACTTTTTATCACAGGTGTAATCCAAGGTTTCTCATTTTCTGACATTTGCACTTGGCTAACGGGTATCGTTTCGAACATACACAGACAAATTATCTCATGCAATATTTCACATTTCTGATCAACTGTATAAATCACTTGATAAAACTCATTCTAATTTACACTTTCCATTGCACGAAGAAAATTCGAAATGTGTGAGGCACGAAGATCAAGTACAGTTTTGCATCTCGTGCCACACGTTAGATGATTGACCATGACACTACTTCTGTCAACATGACAATAAATTGTGTTGTGGTCGGAACCACCAACAGGAGGACCTACTGAACACGAGTACATGTTAGCATGAGTTTGACAAACAAGCACTAGGTCTAATATATTTGTTTCTATTGTGAACTCCTTTACAATGGGAATTAAATCAAGCTTAGATGACAATTCATAAATAGGAAATTTGTTAAAGTCACCAGTTATACAAATATACTGTCCACGTTTACTGTCAGTAAACTCGTCAACATTCGAAATGATGAAATTCTCAACTTCTTGCATTAATCCAGTGGTCAGATTTGGAGGTATATACAAGCAAATAAGTAAAATTCTGTAAGTTGGAATGACAGCCCAGATTGACTCAAAGTAAAAAGGATGATTAGGTACGGACATCTGAATAACATGCATGTTTTTCTTATGATACAAACAAACACCTCCTCCGATGAGATTTGATCGGTCTACTCTAAGTACAGAATAAAAGGGTAATCGTATCAAAGAGTCCGAAACAGAATCATTCAACCATGTTTCTGTTACACATAGTATATCAGGTTTGCAATTCATTACAAAGGCCTGTAAATCATCTATCTTCATAAAGATCGATCGAATGTTCGTAACTCCCAAGCTAGGCAAGATATCGTTTCGTTTAGATGAGTTACTTCTGTAGATATCGTGGTTATTTGATAAAACACTCAGTGAAAATTTGTTTCAATAGAGTTACGCAAAACAACACGGCCTCTATATAAAAAAACATCTTCTCCATTTTGTCGTCGCTCATGCATTTCTTGCAGAAGTTCTCTTCTACGAGTCTGCTGGAAAGGCGTTAAGTCATGCTTTATGAAAATTTTTGTGAAGTTATTAGAGTTTCGAAGTAGCGACGCACTTTTTAAAGCTTTATTTTTGTACTCAACACTTGTGAAACTCAAAGCTATCGGTCGTTTACCATCAAACCGAGAGTTCGCTTTCCCAAGTCGACGATGTTGAGATATAGTTGTATGAGATATCTGAAGTTCATTCAGCATTTCGCTTAATTTGGAAAAATCATGGGCCTTTCTTTCATCAAGTGACCCATCAACTCTTTCAGTGATACCAAAGACAACAACATTAGCCTCCCTTTTCTTTCTCAATTTACATTCCTTCAAAACACTTTCCGTTATGTTATCCCCTACTCGTTTGCAGGTGTCTCGTAAGGATACATTTTCCATTTCTAGGTCATCAACACGTTTGGTCAGCAATCTAATTTCATTTCTCAAATGAGCTATTTCACTTTTTAGAGAAGAAATCACTTCATCTTTCGATGCTTCAATAAGAGTCCTAATTTCAGCTAATAATGAACCCGATTGTGAATTTGACCGTGTCTCTCTTAATCTTGCTGGAGTGGGCATGATTTCTGTGCTGTTGGAATAGAGACGTCACACCACGTCGGACCACGTGACATATAATCTGAAAATAATCTGAAAATTTCTGGCGAGAGAGATTGTAGATATTGGTCCCGATAACAGCTGATCGTTAATTAACAGCTGACAATCCCAGCTGATCTACACACGACCTTCAACACTCTATCACTGGATGAGGCATAGATAACGATGCACTGATAACGAGGCTAAAAATAGATCCGCTAAACCCACGAAGCTCCGATGCAATGCTTTCAATAGACACTGATATCCAATGAACTGAGATCAAAGGTTGGCAACACGTCAACAGGGACCACGGCGAAATCCACCAAAACAACAGGTCGGCGGACTACAAAACCGCGATTTTATGAAAGCTGGGTAGGAGACAAATCCAAAGATATAAAATTTCCCCAAACAATACGCCAAAATAACGACAAACGAGACGAAAACCGTCACTGCTGCGAGAAAAGACAAGAACGCACAACCGCACACGACCGTGACATATCTTTGTTAGATATGTTTAGTTCCTGGCTTTTGAATTTGAAATGTATTATAAGTTCCATTGCCAAGTATTTCTCTTACTTCATTTGTAGGGGGAAGTCCATAAGAGTCGAACCAATAGTTCTCAGCCTCTGGGCGGTCAAAATAATAATTATCTCCGTTTATATTTCTTTGGCCCGCAGACCAATGTACTCCTTTTTGATCTGACGTGTGAAGATTTGTTATGAAATTTATAGATGGCTTATTTTTGATCAATTGTAATTCGTCTCTCATCAATATGTGAAAATTCTCTATTCCCAATTGATTTGCGATTTTCTTTAGATCAAAATTCGTATTTGTTTGTTTGCCATATATTTTTAAGAGCTCGGTAATGCTAGACATTTTATAATAAAAAAATTTCTTATAGGGACCCCTAGAAGTCAGAAGGGGGGGTATTGATTTAAAACTGTCTCATAATGATGACTTATCTTACTACTTATTCGATTTTGAAATGATTTAATTTAATCTAAATTAAAAAGTTACATTGTAAGGAATCCGTTTATTAGCAGAGCTAGTGCTTCGCACATCTTTTATCAATAGTAATTCATCCCTCATGAATAGGTGAAATTCTTTATTCCCAATTGATTAGCGATCTTATTTAAATCGAAATTCTTAGTTGTTTGCTTCCATATAATTTTAAGAACTCATTCATGTTATTAACCTGAGGTCATGTATCACCTATACTACTCACTATAACTGTCGGATTTTCATCATTCATTTTAAATGAAATAAATTCCAATAACTGCAATAATGTCTACTTCTTGTACAGAAGAATAAAAACAACGGCAGTGTATTTTGCATCAAATATAATAATACAACAATCAATCTTATCACAAAATTGTACAACGTCAGTCTCATGGCAGTAGACTGGAGAACAAAAGAAAATTTAATTACATTTCAAAATAATCCAAAATGCGTTACTACTGAGTTCCATGAATCATGCTTAAATACCAAAGATTATGTTACATACTGAAATATAGATCTATACAATTTCAGGCTCATGGCAGTAGACTGGAGAACAAAAGAAAATTTAATTACATTTCAAAATAATCCAAAATGCGTTACTACTTATAAAGAAGTCTTCATAAATATGTATGCATCAAATATGTATGTACATTTCACATATCTTAAAAAGTGAAACAACACAATTAATATTCATTCATCTTGGGAAGCAAACCTCATTTCTTCTATAGTTGTCGGTTGATTCAATTTTTCTATATAAATTTTGATTTCTTTAAAATGTTTTCTAACAAAACTAATGGGCATTGATGAATTTAAAAATAATACGTGTGGTAGAATTAGATCTGATAAGTTCATCAAGAAATAACAATAACTTACGTTATAGGAAATTCTAAGTAGTTCCAAGTTTGCCACAAATCTGTTTTTTTTATTGTCACTCAATTCCAGAATTCTTTTAAACCCATAACCTTGATAAGCAGCACTTCTCAGCAACGACCCATGGTGTACTTTATCACTTGCAATCAGTTTTGAAATCATAGTAGCACTATCCTCGATGGTAATGAAATGTTCTTTTGTAACATTGAACTGAGGAATTGTAGTAGTGGTCAGATACTGTTCTAATTTTACTGTAATGTCATCCACTTGTTTTTGAGAGTCGACCTTTTTGTTCTTCTTTATCGATTCAATTTCCACCTTCGACTATTCAAAATATTTCTTCGCAGTTTACTTGTGCTCTTCTTTAATTAAGTTTAGTAAAATCGGCATGTAAAACGAAAAAGCTTCCGCGGCAGTACGTTTTGGCATTTTGCAATGAAGAAAGAAAACAGTCACTAGTTATGATTAATGAAATTGTAAAAGAAGTCTTACTTCCTACATGCTGCAATATATTCCACGTCGTTTTAATCTTTAATACGAGTAACAGCTGCTTGTTCTGTAATACAATGGTTCAGGAATTCCGGAAGTAACTGCATTATTTCATGAATGCGGCTATCAGCTGTTCCCTACAATTGGGAGGTTCATCAGAGTGCAAAGCAGTAACAATAACAGGTATTGTAAGAGATTGTGTTGCATTCTTAAAGAAATATTATTAGTCACATAATTTCAGTTATCTCATATTTTAAAAACCTGAAAAATGGATAAAATTCATGAATTTAGACGTTTTTAAAAATACCAATTTTTCTAATGTTGTGTCCTGGAACGGTCATGATTTTAAGAGTAAAAATGATCATAATCTGAAATGTGAGATTCTTAACTTTTATGATTTTTCGGTGTCCTGGAACGGTCATGATTTGAGCAAAAAAATGATCTTAATCACAAATTTGAGATTCTTGACTTTTCTGATTTTACAGTGTCCTGGACCGGTCATGATTTTCAAGGTAAAAATTGTAATTCTCAAATTTGAGATTTTGAAAAATTTGAAAACTTGGGTATTTTTAAAAACGCCGAAATTCATGAATTTAGGTCTTCAGAACCTGAAAAAATGACCAAAATTCATGAATTTAGTCGTTTTTAAAAATACCAATTTTTCTGAATTTTTCGGTGTCCTGGAACGGTCCAAATTTATGAATTTAGGTCTTAAAAACCTGAAAAATGGTCAAAATTCATGAATTCAGTCGTTTTTAAAAATACCAATTTTTCTGAATTTTACGGTGTCCTGGAACGGTCTTCTTCCCATTACTCACAAACGATCTTACATACTATTTATCTTATTATTTTTAGAGGTATCAAATCGCTAGCATCTAAACACAGGAATAATTTTCAAAAACTTAGCTTTTTAAAAAAGGAACTGAAAATAGGAAAAAACTGAACTTTTTGATCTAAACATGTTCACTGAATGCTGACATTTCTTTGACACTCTTATAGAAACGAGAGTATACTCGCTTATTATACTTATAAGTACTCTATATTTACCACAAATATCTGACAGCTCACTTCTGAGGTGATAGACAGGGGAATTGATATTTCAAAGATGATGAAGTTGTCTAAAGAATTTCCTTTCTGTTTCAGGTGTCAAGTTGATGGTTGGATTTAATCCTGGCTACTTCAGACCTCTTAATGCGACCAGTAAAATGCAGAGAGACCCAGGTTGGAGAGCGTCCGTGGAATTGGAAAATATTAACTTGCGTGCCGGAAATAACTCCTTTTCCGATGTCGTAAGAGAACTCTCACCCATTTTCTTTGGCGAAAATCCAATTATTCAGATATTGCAGCACAGGGTAGGTAGAAAGTACGTGGCGACGCAGGAGAGGTTGGCTGCATATTACGATGAGACGACTTTCTGTGCCGTTGATCAGACGTGTTTCAATGGCACTGTCTCATGGAGCAATTCGGAATATTTGGAATACAACAAAGATGATGATCAGATCGTGATATTATCCAATAGGAGGACTTATATTACCATATACGAAAAAGAGTACTTAAGTTTGAAATGATGGGTTTTCATTCATTTCATGATTATGACCATCTGAAGGACGGTCGAAAGCTCGAATAACATTCTTCCGTGCTAGTGTGGTTTTTACTTTATTCATAAAGTACCTACACAAACACGGTAAATAATACCAAGACATGACATCTCCTTCGTCATCAATCAGTTGACCTCATTTTCATTCACATTCTCCAACTTTCGGTGTCGGCTTTTCCTCGCGCAAATCAAACATTGTGATGAAACTCTTCCTGGATGTAGTTGTCATGTTTTCATTAAATCCTCATTCTCACATATTTGTTGCTTTTCCTCACCTTGTGGAACCACTTTTCCACATCATTAGAAAGTTCCCTCTGATGTTGGCAACAAAACTCTATGTTTCGAGCGCTTTCGAGGCCTCTCATGCGCTTTATGATTTATTGCGAAATTCACTAGAAACACTTTCTTTATCTTAAATTTTTCCTAGGTGGTGAAGAATTATTCATAAATCGTAAAAAAAGTTTAATTTACTCACCAGATAAATTACCTTTTAGTTTAGATAGAAATTTTGTGGAATGATTAAGAGAAGCAGATTTAAAACATTATGATGTAGATTATTTATTAAAATATAAAACTATGTTAGATCACGTTGGTGCAGTAAACACTCTTAAAAGTTGTAGACAATTAGAAGACTTATTATTAACTGGTAGTAAAGCAGGAACAAATTTAAAAACTGAAGAATAAGCGACAACTGCATTTTTACAAGATGACCTACAAGAATTAATAAATAGATTAGATATTTTATTGGCTGCAACAAAAGAAGGTCATAATTCTAGTTTCAATGAAATTCATGCGATATTGAAAAAACTATTAGAAAAGGAAATTATAAATGAGAAGGACTACAGAAGTTTATTTAAAATATTTATTTAAAAATGTCTTCGACAGAACGGAACAATGGCAGTGTTCCTATGTCTTCAGCAGAATTAGAAAAAATTAGTAATCATTTAGAAAATCTAACGAGATTTTGAGCTCATCGAATTTTAGTACGACGTTAAAAATTATAGCAAGTACATCAACTCACACCTGTGATCTATATTCTATTTTACATTTGGAACAAAATAAAAATTATCAAATCGCATTGACTAGTTTCTCCACATTTAATACTATTCAAAACGTTATCAAAGATGTAAATGATCAATTTAAATATTCTAATGATGAAGGTAAAATGTGGAAAGTACTAACTTTTCTTCCTGGTTCTGACGAAGTTGAATCACTATCAAATGAAATTAAGAGACATTTAGGTATGGCATTTAAAAATAGGAAACAGTTGCAATTTTTAGCGGAAACAGCAGTTGATAGAATGTCTATTACTTTAGACGAAAATCATCAAGTTGATTTTAATCATGATAGATCATTGTCGAAACTATTAGAATTTAATAAACAAATCTATAGTCAAGGTTATCATTTAGGTGAAAAGATACCTAAAATAGCTGAAATAAATGGGATTGTAACTCATTGTGACATTATTGAAGGAGGATACATAAACGGTAAACTGTCAAACTTAATATTCAGTTTTCCAGCTTTTACTGTGCCCATTGGGTATAGATTAAATACAATCCCAAGAACATTTCCCTATTACAAGAAAAACTATTAACAGCTTTAACATTAGAATCACTGATGAGAAATGAAGGAAATAAATTTTGGAGGTGAAGAGATTATGATTGATTTTTTGGTTAGAGAAGTATGAAAGTGAAGCTTTTTAAAAATATCGTCTTAAAAATGAGTGAAAACAGTTCTGCAAAATATTCACTAAACAAGAAAGTGAAATCCAATCATCATCCAAACCTATCCAATAAAGTTTTATCAGTTATCTGTGGAAGATCAGGATGTGGAAAAAACATATCTATTGTTTAAAATTCTAACAACTCCAAACTTTTTGGATTATAACAATCTTATCATTTATACAACAAAAGCAGAACAACCAATTTATCAATTTTTGGAATATGGTTTTGAAAATAATCTTAAAAAATCAGGTATAGCTTCACTGTTTGAAGCATATGAAAAATCTGAATATGATGAAGAAATAAGTTCCTAATGGGAAGAAGCAGTGAAAAATAAGCAATTAGCAGAACCCAATATAAATAAACACATATCGATACAATTAATAGATGATAGTGGTAATATGCAAGATCCTAGTGAACTAGATAAAACAATGAAACATTGTGTGGTTTTTGATGTTTGTGTCAATGACAGAAATCAGTCAGTTCAGAGAAATTATTTGTCAAGAGGAAGACATAATAATTGTAGCGTGTTCTATTTAACACAGAGTATGTACTCACTAGACGGAAGTATTATTAGAAAGAAGCTAAAATTTTTATGCTGTTCGAAATCAAATTAGGAAATCTAAGTGATTTGCTAAGAGATCTATGTGTAAGAGATCGAGATGAATTTAAACAATCCTCTAATAATGCTTGGTCAAAAGATTATGGATTTATTGCAATCAATATTGATAAAAAAGTACATGATAGAGTTATAGAAAATCTTTTCACAAATGATGATGACGACTAATCGAACAGTTGCTCTCTGACTAGTACATTATAATTCCTCTTCCCAGTCTTCACTATCAGTGTATTCAATTATATTACATTCTTTTTTTATTCGTTGAAATATTTCGTATTCGACATCTTCTTCATTATAAGGTAGCATAATACCATTTGCATCTGGTGTGTGTCGTTTAAGAATATTTATTTCATCAGAGAATCATTTTTCTTCAGTGTTATTATTTTTATCAGGAATACTAATACCAGTTTCTAAAGATCTTTTCCATGGTTTATTAACTGTCGTCGTCAATGTTTCGCCATAGCATATCTGTATGAAATCTTCTACTTTTGGTTTATTTTTTGCATAACCTTTAAAAGTTTTCTTTTCGGTTATTCTTCCCTGTTCGTCCACGGTGATACAGTATTTTATTTTAGGAGCAATAAACATTGCAAATATAAACCCGCCATTTCCATAATCATCTTTTCCTTGACACAGTTCTCCACCAACATATCCAGCAGCATCTAATTTATTGAAGAGTTCATTGGAAATGTGTATACTACTGTCTGTTTCTGTATTATATATGTGTTTTTCTTTAAAACCATCAATTTCTAAAATATAGTTATTCATGATTCTTCTACAGTGAGAAAGAATAAAAGAACCTGAATGTGATGGCATGAATGATGTCTTTCCATCTTCTGTAATATTAGCTTTAAGAAATTCATCATCTTCCATTTCTACTTTCACTAAGAATTGTTCATCATTTACTTTTTCAAAATCTTTTACTTCTTGAGTGAAATTTTTCTTAATGTTTTATCATTCCATAAATGATATTTAGTGGTAATGTCCTTTTGCACGGTTTTCCATATAGCGAATTCATTAATAACTCAATTAATTCATCCTTCTATTTTGATTTTTTTCTTAAATTGAAGATCTTTTCAGAGTATTTTTGAAATGGTGAAACTTGATAATTTTCTTCATTAATTATACCATCTGTAATAGATAATAATAATAATAATGCTTTACTGAAACCAGAAATACAAAAGAGCGGTATTTGGTGAAAATTGTACAGAAGACTTCACGTATGGGCCAAAAATTTGACGAAGGACCTGGTGTAGAAACAGGTTTACAAAATGGCGTTGACAATTTGCGGCCGCGTCTGATATGCACATTCTGCGGACGAACAACAAAATTGGAAGACAGTGGATGACAGTTTGTGTTATTGGCGACTTTTCAATAAGTTTCACACATGCTCGATCAAGCCTGGCTTTCATGGGTAGCTTGTTGGTGATGAGTCCCCAACGTTTGACGATGCGCTCCAAACGCTCAAGTTTAGAGAACAATTTCGCAGGGATGTCGCAGATAACAGGCCAGCAGAATAAAATTCTAGAGTATACAAGCGCCATGTATGCTTGCCAAACAACAAAGCTGCCATTTCCATTGACTAATGATAATGCTCGATAACATTTCTGGTACAAACATGCAAATTCACTATTCCATGAACAGTCATCACTAAATATAATTCCTGAAATTCGCAAGTGAGGAAACTTCTCAATGGTCACTTTACCAATAAATATAACAGAACTTCTTTTAAAATTAAGACGTTTGGACACGGTCATGCATTTGCTCTTGGTCTCGTTTACTTTTAATTTCCTGTTGGATGCCCACTCACAGAAAACATTGACATCAGATCGAAAATCAATTGACACGCTATCAGTTGCCAGGTGTATTAGGGTGATAAAGTTTTTCCACCATCCAACAATTTCTTGTATGTCTACAGAAGCTAATACATCATAACACATTCCATTCTTAAACCTTATTATTTCTTGACTAGAAATATTTTCATTTTTTAACTTGTCTTTCGCACGAACTGGTTGGAAAAACATATCATCAGGATAATGAAACACAACTGTGAATATTCCGGTTTTAGGAAGAAACGTTTGAGTATTAAATTTACATAATATTTATTTTTCTTCCTCTTGTCTAAATTTTCTAGCTGATTCAGCTTTAGGATATTTTGAATGTTCGTCATACATAGCTGATGGATATAGAGATGTTGTGTCAAAAGCCATTAAGAATTCAGTTTGTTTTAGAGTACCGGTAGTTTATGTTCAATGTCTTTACAAAGATCATTCTTGTCTTTTAACTGATTATACTGTTTCATTAAATCTATTGAATTGTTGCCAGGTAAATGCCGCTGCAGTATTGGCATCATGATGCTAAAAAATAGAAATTCATATTTTCTTATATATGAATAGCTATTCATTTTTTATTTGCTGACACTCTTCCGCCTAGGCGGAACAGATTTTCTAGCATATTTTCCAGTCGATAAATCAGTATGTGAATGTATATCTATATTGTCCTTTTGTACGCTCTTAATCCAACCGTTAAATGTTTGAGCGGAGGATGTTAAATTAGCAGTTATATCTTCACCAACTAATTCTTACACAACATTATTATATTTGTAGATACAAAATGCTTGTGAAAGAACATCGTTAATCAAATCAAGTGATGGGAAGAAGACCGTTCCAGGCCAAGACCAATTCAGAAAAAATAGTATTTTTTAAAAACGACATAAATTGATGAATTTTAACCCTTTTTCAGGTTTTTAAGACCTAAATTCATAAAGTTAGTCCATTTAAAAAGTACCATTTTTTTGAAAAATCGGTATTTTTAAAAACGACTAAATTCATGAAATTTGGTCATTTTTTCAGGTTATGAAGACCTAAATTCATAAATTTAGACGTTTTTAAAAATACCCAATTTTTCAAATTCTTCAAAATCTCAAATTTGAGATTATGACATTTTATATCCCCTTTAAAATCATGACCGGTACAGGACACCGAAAATCATAAAAGTCAAGAAACTCAAATTTGAGATTATGACATTTTACACCCCTTTCAAATCCTGACCGTTCAAGGACACCGAAAATCAAAACATTTGTATTTTTAAAAACGTCTGAATTCATGAATTATGTGTCTAAAAATATTTCTTTAAAAAAGAAAGAAACAAAAGTGGAAGAAACCGCAAGCATATATCCTTCGTTCTCATATGAACGGAGTTCTACTTTAATGGACATTGAAAAAATGAGCAAAGAAAAACACAAAGATAGAGTTAGGTATATGAAAGATAAGGAATCTCAATTATTATTAAGATTAGAGCATTATAAAAAATTAAGAAAGAGATGGACTGAAGCTAAGAATGTAACACAAGGAATTGGCATATATTTAACAATACGTTTAGGTGCTTTGACAATTGTGATATCTTCAGGTGTTTTAGTAATTCCAGTAGTTGCTACAGCTTTAACAGGTACGGGTGTTTATGCAACTTCACTTGTTACAATGTTAGATAAATCTTTAATAACTAAGAAACGAAAATCACTAAAAACTAAGCATTTACATATTAAAGAAGTCTATGACAAATTGTATTACTACTTTCAAAGACTATGTGATGATAATGTTATTACGTTAGATGAGATTGAAAGATTTGATCAAATAGCTAATGAAGCCAATCAAATATCATTTCAATTACAGTCAGAAAAAGTTGATGATAAGAATAAACAGGATGGTAAAACTTTTAGTGATGGTAAAATTTCTAATGAAGAAAATGATAAAATTTTTTTAGAAGAGCTAAAAACTTTGAGCGAAAATTTAAGCAAAACTTTATTAAACAAAACTTTAGTAAACAAAACTTTAAACAAAAATATGTCAGACAACAAAGCAATAAAAAAATAGTTTGTTCAGTAAATTGTGTTTGTTGTATTCCAATGTTAACACAAAATTCAAATTTTATCTTTAAAAAATGGATAAAATTAAAGCTGATCATCAAAAAATTATATAAAAAAATATAAAAATATAATATAAAAAATGGATCAATTTAGAGCTGATAATTTTAAAAGAATAAAACAATTAAAAGAGTTGATAAAACAAGGAAATATTATGAAAGAAAATCACCTTCAACAAATAATCAAAAAAGCTGGTACTCAATCTGATATGTTTGAAAAAATGCAGCAAACCGAGCAAGTAAAAACTGGTTTTGAAAAAAACTATGAAACCATTTAAAACTCTTGAAAAAGAACTTGCAAATAATGATAAACAAATTGATATAACAGATCCAGAGCACAAAACTATATTAGATGACTATGGACTACTAGAATCAAACGTTAATAAGAAATTACCAAAATCTATGCAATTTGAACATTCTTTTTCATTTATAGATGGAAAAACAATACCTAGATTTTATCTCGGACAAAAAGAAATATTTCCAAAACCTTTTCGAGGTTTAATTTTTTCACCAGATAAATCTCCTTTTAGTTTAAATATTTCTTTAAAAATGGAAATATTAAAAATATTTCTTTAAAAATGGAAAAAACCTCAACGGGGACGAAAATGGAAGGAATAAAAGTGGAAGAAACCGCAAAAATATATCCTTCGTTATCATATGAACGTATGATCTACTTTAATGGACATTGAAAAGATGAATAAAGAAAAACACAAAGATAGAGTACGTTATATGAAAGATAAGGAATCTCAATTATTATTAAGATTAGGGAATTATAAAAAATTAAGAAAGAGATGGACTAAGGTTAAGAATGTAACACAAGGAATTGGCATATTCTTACCAATAAGTTTAGGTGCTTTGACAATTGTGATATCTTCAGGTGTTTTAGTAATTCCAGTAGTTGCTACAGCTTTAACAGGTACGGGTGTTTATGCAACTTCACTTGTTACAATGTTAGATAAATCTTTAATAACTAAGAAACGAAAATCACTAAAAACTAAGCATTTACATATTAAAGAAGTCTATGACAAATTGTATTACTACTTTCAAAGACTATGTGATGATAATGTTATTACGTTAGATGAGATTGAAAAATTTGATCAAATAGCTAATGAAGCCAATCAAATATCATTTCAATCACAGTCAGAAAAAGTTGATGATAAGAATAAACAGGATGGTAAAGCTTTTAGTGATGGTAAAATTTCTAATCAAGAAAATGATAAAGTTTTTTTAGAAGAGCTAAAAACTTTGAGCGAAAATTTAACCAAACTTTATTAAACAAAACTTTAGTAAACAAAACTTAAAACAAAAATATGTCAGACAACAAAGCAATAAAAAATTAATTTGTTCAGTAAAATGTTTTTGTTGTATTCCAATGTTAACACAAAATTCAAATTTTATCTTTAAAAAATGGATAAAATTAAAGCTGATAATCAAAAAATTATATAAAAAAATATAAAAATATAATATAAAAAATGGATAAATTTAGAGATGATAATTTTAAAAGAATAAAACAATTAAAAGAGTTGATAAAACAAAGAAATATTATGAAAGAAAATCACCTTCAACATATAATGAAAAAAGCTGGTATTCAATCTGATATGTTTGAAAAAATGCAGCAAACCGAGCAAGTAAAAACTGATTTTGAAAAAACTATGAAACCATTTAAAACTCTTGAAAAAGAACTTGCAAATAATGATAAACAAATTGATATAACAGATCCAGAGCACAAAACTATATTAGATGACTATGGATTACTAGAGTCAAACGTTAATAAGAAATTACCAAAATCTATGCAATTTGAACATTCTTTTTCATTTATAGATGGAAAAACAATACCTAGATTTTATCTCGGACAAAAAGAAATATTTCCAAAACCTTTTCGAGGTTTAATTTTTTCACCAAATAAATCTCCTTTTAGTTTAGATATTTCTTTAAAAATGGAAATATTAAAAATATTTCTTTAAAAATGGAAAAACCTCAACGGGGACTAAAATGGAAGGAATAAAAGTGGAAGAAACCGCAAAAATATATCCTTCGTTACCATATGAACGTATGATCTACTTTAATGGACATTGAAAAGATGAATAAAGAAAAACATAAAGATAGAGTACGTTATATGAAAGATAAGGAATCTCAATTATTATTAAGATTAGGGAATTATAAAAAATTAAGAAAGAGATGGACTAAGGTTAAGAATGTAACACAAGGAATTGGCATATTCTTACCAATAAGTTTAGGTGCTTTGACAATTGTGATATCTTCAGGTGTTTTAGTAATTCCAGTAGTTGCTACAGCTTTAACAGGTACGGGTGTTTTTGCAACTTCACTTGTTACAATGTTAGATAAATCTTTAATAACTAAGAAACGAAAATCACTAAAAACTAAGCATTTACATATTAAAGAAGTCTATGACAAATTGTATTACTACTTTCATAGACTATGTGATGATAATGTTATTACGTTAGATGAGATTGAAAAATTTGATCAAATAGCTAATGAAGCCAATCAAATATCATTTCAATTACAGTCAGAAAAAGTTGATGATAAGAATAAACAGGATGGTAAAACTTTTAGTGATGGTAAAATTTCTAATGAAGAAAATGATAAAATTTTTTTAGAAGAGCTAAAAACTTTGAGCGAAAATTTAAGCAAAACTTTATTAAACAAAACTTTAGTAAACAAAACTTAAAACAAAAATATGTCAGACAACAAAGCAATAAAAAAATAATTTGTTCAGTAAAATGTTTTTGTTGTATTCCAATGTTAACACAAAATTCAAATTTTATCTTTAAAAAATGGATAAAATTAAAGCTGATCATCAAAAAATTATATAAAAAAATATAAAAATATAATATAAAAAATGGATCAATTTAGAGCTGATAATTTTAAAAGAATAAAACAATTAAAAGAGTTGATAAAACAAAGAAATATTATGAAAGAAAATCACCTTCAACATATAATGAAAAAAGCTGGTATTCAATCTGATATGTTTGAAAAAATGCAGCAAACCGAGCAAGTAAAAACTGATTTTGAAAAAACTATGAAACCATTTAAAACTCTTGAAAAAGAACTTGCAAATAATGATAAACAAATTGATATAACAGATCCAGAGCACAAAACTATATTAGATGACTATGGATTACTAGAATCAAACGTTAATAAGAAATTACCAAAATCTATGCAATTTGAACATTCTTTTTCATTTATAGATGGAAAAACAATACCTAGATTTTATCTCGGACAAAAAGAAATATTTCCAAAACCTTTTCGAGGTTTAATTTTTTCACCAGATAAATCTCCTTTTAGTTTAAATATTTCTTTAAAAATGGAAATATTAAAAATATTTCTTTAAAAATGGAAAAAACCTCAACGGGGACGAAAATGGAAGGAATAAAAGTGGAAGAAACCGCAAAAATATATCCTTCGTTATCATATGAACGTATGATCTACTTTAATGGACATTGAAAAAATGAGCAAAGAAAAACACAAAGATAGAGTTAGGTATATGAAAGATAAGGAATCTCAATTATTATTAAGATTAGAGCATTATAAAAAATTAAGAAAGAGATGGACTAAGGTTAAGAATGTAACACAAGGAATTGGCATATTCTTAACAATACGTTTAGGTGCTTTGACAATTGTGATATCTTCAGGTGTTTTAGTAATTCCAGTAGTTGCTACAGCTTTAACAGGTACGGGTGTTTATGCAACTTCACTTGTTACAATGTTAGATAAATCTTTAATAACTAAGAAACGAAAATCACTAAAAACTAAGCATTTACATATTAAAGAAGTCTATGACAAATTGTATTACTACTTTCATAGACTATGTGATGATAATGTTATTACGTTAGATGAGATTGAAAAATTTGATCAAATAGCTAATGAAGCCAATCAAATATCATTTCAATTACAGTCAGAAAAAGTTGATGATAAGAATAAACAGGATGGTAAAACTTTTAGTGATGGTAAAATTTCTAATGAAGAAAATGATAAAATTTTTTTAGAAGAGCTAAAAACTTTGAGCGAAAATTTAAGCAAAACTTTATTAAACAAAACTTTAGTAAACAAAACTTAAAACAAAAATATGTCAGACAACAAAGCAATAAAAAAATAATTTGTTCAGTAAAATGTTTTTGTTGTATTCCAATGTTAACACAAAATTCAAATTTTATCTTTAAAAAATGGATAAAATTAAAGCTGATCATCAAAAAATTATATAAAAAAATATAAAAATATAATATAAAAAATGGATCAATTTAGAGCTGATAATTTTAAAAGAATAAAACAATTAAAAGAGTTGATAAAACAAAGAAATTTTATGAAAGAAAATCACCTTCAACATATAATGAAAAAAGCTGGTATTCAATCTGATATGTTTGAAAAAATGCAGCAAACCGAGCAAGTAAAAACTGATTTTGAAAAAACTATGAAACCATTTAAAACTCTTGAAAAAGAACTTGCAAATAATGATAAACAAATTGATATAACAGATCCAGAGCACAAAACTATATTAGATGACTATGGATTACTAGAACCAAACGTTAATAAGAAATTACCAAAATCTATGCAATTTGAACATTCTTTTTCATTTATAGATGGAAAAACAATACCTAGATTTTATCTCGGACAAAAAGAAATATTTCCAAAACCTTTTCGAGGTTTAATTTTTTCACCAGATAAATCTCCTTTTAGTTTAAATATTTCTTTAAAAATGGAAATATTAAAAATATTTCTTTAAAAATGGAAAAAACCTCAACGGGGACGAAAATGGAAGGAATAAAAGTGGAAGAAACCGCAAAAATATATCCTTCGTTATCATATGAACGTATGATCTACTTTAATGGACATTGAAAAAATGAGCAAAGAAAAACACAAAGATAGAGTTAGGTACATGAAAGATAAGGAATCTCAATTATTATTAAGATTAGAGCATTATAAAAAATTAAGAAAGAGATGGACTGAAGCTAAGAATGTAACACAAGGAATTGGCATATTCTTAACAATACGTTTAGGTGCTTTGACAATTGTGATATCTTCAGGTGTTTTAGTAATTCCAGTAGTTGCTACAGCTTTAACAGGTACGGGTGTTTATGCAACTTCACTTGTTACAATGTTAGATAAATCTTTAATAACTAAGAAACGAAAATCACTAAAAACTAAGCATTTACATATTAAAGAAGTCTATGACAAATTGTATTACTACTTTCAAAGACTATGTGATGATAATGTTATTACGTTAGATGAGATTGAAAAATTTGATCAAATAGCTAATGAAGCCAATCAAATATCATTTCAATCACAGTCAGAAAAAGTTGATGATAAGAATAAACAGGATGGTAAAGCTTTTAGTGATGGTAAAATTTCTAATGAAGAAAATGATAAAGTTTTTTTAGAAGAGCTAAAAACTTTGAGCGAAAATTTAAGCAAACTTTATTAAACAAAACTTTAGTAAACAAAACTTAAAACAAAAAGATGTCAGACAACAAAGCAATAAAAAATTAATTTGTTCAGTAAAATGTTTTTGTTGTATTCCAATGTTAACACAAAATTCAAATTTTATCTTTAAAAAATGGATAAAATTAAAGCTGATAATCAAAAAATTATATAAAAAAATATAAAAATATAATATAAAAAATGGATAAATTTAGAGATGATAATTTTATGAAATTATGAATATGAATTATGAATATGAATTATGAATATTATGAAAGAAAATCACCTTCAACAAATTATCAAAAAAGCTGGTACTCAATCTGATATGTTTGAAAAAATGCAGCAAACCGAGCAAGTAAAAACTGATTTTGAAAAAAACTATGAAACCATTTAAAACTCTTGAAAAAGAACTTGCAAATAATGATAAACAAATTGATATAACAGATCCAGAGCACAAAACTATATTAGATGACTATGGATTACTAGAATCAAACGTTAATAAGAAATTACCAAAATCTATGCAATTTGAACATTCTTTTTCATTTATAGATGGAAAAACAATACCTAGATTTTATCTCGGACAAAAAGAAATATTTCCAAAACCTTTTCGAGGTTTAATTTTTTCACCAAATAAATCTCCTTTTAGTTTAGATATTTCTTTAAAAATGGAAATATTAAAAATATTTCTTTAAAAATGGAAAAACCTCAACGGGGACTAAAATGGAAGGAATAAAAGTGGAAGAAACCGCAAAAATATATCCTTCGTTATCATATGAACGTAGTTCTACTTTAATGGACATTGAAAAGATGAATAAAGAAAAACATAAAGATAGAGTTAGGTATATGAAAGATAAGGAATCTCAATTATTATTAAGATTAGGGCATTATGAAAAATTAAGAAAGAGATGGACTAAGGTTAAGAATGTAACACAAGGAATTGGCATATTCTTAACAATAAGTTTAGGTGCTTTGACAATTGTGATATCTTCAGGTGTTTTAGTAATTCCAGTAGTTGCTACAGCTTTAACAGGTACGGGTGTTTTTGCAACTTCACTTGTTACAATGTTAGATAAATCTTTAATAACTAAGAAACGAAAATCACTAAAAACTAAGCATTTACATATTAAAGAAGTCTATGACAAATTGTATTACTACTTTCAAATACTATGTGATGATAATGTTATTACGTTAGATGAGATTGAAAAATTTGATCAAATAGCTAATGAAGCCAATCAAATATCATTTCAATCACAGTCAGAAAAAGTTGATGATAAGAATAAACAGGATGGTAAAGCTTTTAGTGATGGTAAAATTTCTAATCAAGAAAATGATAAAGTTTTTTTTAGAAGAGCTAAAAACTTTGAGCGAAAATTTAAGCAAACTTTATTAAACAACACTTTAGTAAACAAAACTTAAAACAATAAGATGTCAGACAACAAAGCAATAAAAAATTAATTTGTTCAGTAAAATGTTTTTGTTGTATTCCAATGTTAACACAAAATTCAAATTTTATCTTTAAAAAATGGATAAAATTAAAGCTGATCATCAAAAAATTATATAAAAAAATATAAAAATATAATATAAAAAATGGATCAATTTAGAGCTGATAATTTTAAAAGAATAAAACAATTAAAAGAGTTGATAAAACAAGGAAATATTATGAAAGAAAATCACCTTCAACATATAATGAAAAAAGCTGGTATTCAATCTGATATGTTTGAAAAAATGCAGCAAACCGAGCAGAGCAAGTAAAAACTGATTTTGAAAAAACTATGAAACCATTTAAAACTCTTGAAAAAGAACTTGCAAATAATGATAAACAAATTGATATAACAGATCCAGAGCACAAAACTATATTAGATGACTATGGATTACTAGAATCAAACGTTAATAAGAAATTACCAAAATCTATGCAATTTGAACATTCTTTTTCATTTATAGATGGAAAAACAATACCTAGATTTTATCTCGGACAAAAAGAAATATTTCCACAACCTTTTCGAGGTTTAATTTTTTCACCAGATAAATCTCTTTTTAGTTTAAATATTTCTTTAAAAATGGAAATATTAAAAATATTTCTTTAAAAATGGAAAAACCTCAACGGGGACTAAAATGGAAGGAATAAAAGTGGAAGAAACCGCAAAAATATATCCTTCGTTATCATATGAACGTAGTTCTACTTTAATGGACATTGAAAAGATGAATAAAGAAAAACACAAAGATAGAGTACGTTATACGAAAGATAAGGAATCTCAATTATTACTAAGATTAGGGCATTATAAAAAATTAAGAAAGAGATGGACTAAGGTTAAGAATGTAACACAAGGAATTGGCATATTCTTAACAATAAGTTTAGGTGCTTTGACAATTGTGATATCTTCAGGTGTTTTAGTAATTCCAGTAGTTGCTACAGCTTTAACAGGTACGAGTGTTTTTGCAACTTCACTGGTTACAATGTTAGATAAATCTTTAATAACTAATAAACGAAAATCACTAAAAACTAAGCATTTACATATTAAAGAAGTCTATGACAAATTGTATTACTACTTTCAAAGACTATGTGATGATAATGTTATTACGTTAGATGAGATTGAAAAATTTGATCAAATATCATTTCAATTACAGTCAGAAAAAGTTGATGATAAGAATAAACAGGATGGTAAAACTTTTAGTGATGGTAAACTTTCTAATGAAGAAAATTATAAAGTTTTTTTAGAAGAGCTAAAAACTTTAAACGAAAATTTAAGCAAAACTTTATTAAACAAAACTTTAGTAAACAAAACTTAAAACAAAAAGATGTCAGACAACAAAGCAATAAAAAATTAATTTGTTCAGTAAAATGTTTTTGTTGTATTCCAATGTTAACACAAAATTCAAATTTTATCTTTAAAAAATGGATAAAATTAAAGCTGATAATCAAAAATATATATAAAAAAATATAAAAATATAATATAAAAAATGGATAAATTTAGAGCTGATAATTTTAAAAGAATAAAACAATTAGAAGAGTTAATAAAACAAAGAAATATTATGAAAGAAAATCACCTTCAACATATAATGAAAAAAGCTGGTATTCAATCTGATATGTTTGAAAAAATGCAACAAACCGAGCAGAGCAAGTAAAAACTGATTTTGAAAAAACTATGAAACCATTTAAAACGCTTGAAAAAGAACTTGCAAATAATGATAAACAAATTGATATAACAGATCCAGAGCACAAAACTATATTAGATGACTATGGATTACTAGAGTCAAACGTTAATAAGAAATTACCAAAATCTATGCAATTTGAACATTCTTTTTCATTTATAGATGGAAAAACAATACCTAGATTTTATCTCGGACAAAAAGAAATATTTCCACAACCTTTTCGAGGTTTAATTTTTTCACCAAATAAATCTCCTTTTAGTTTAGATATTTCTTTAAAAATGGAAATATTAAAAATATTTCTTTAAAAATGGAAAAAACCTCAACGGGGACGAAAATGGAAGGAATAAAAGTGGAAGAAACCGCAAAAATATATCCTTCGTTATCATATGAACGTAGTTCTACTTTAATGGACATTGAAAAGATGAATAAAGAAAAACATAAAGATAGAGTACGTTATATGAAAGATAAGGAATCTCAATTATTATTAAGATTAGGGCATTATGAAAAATTAAGAAAGAGATGGACTAAGGTTAAGAATGTAACACAAGGAATTGGCATATTCTTAACAATAAGTTTAGGTGCTTTAACAATTGTGATATCTTCAGGTGTTTTAGTAATTCCAGTAGTTGCTACAGCTTTAACAGGTACGGGTGTTTTTGCAACTTCACTTGTTACAATGTTAGATAAATCTTTAATAACTAATAAACGAAAATCACTAAAAACTAAGCATTTACATATTAAAGAAGTCTATGACAAATTGTATTACTACTTTCAAAGACTATGTGATGATAATGTTATTACGTTAGATGAGATTGAAAAATTTGATCAAATATCATTTCAATTACAGTCAGAAAAAGTTGATGATAAGAATAAACAGGATGGTAAAACTTTTAGTGATGGTAAAATTTCTAATGAAGAAAATGATAAAGTCTTTTTAGAAGAGCTAAAAACTTTAAGCGAAAATTTAAGCAAACTTTATTAAACAAAACTTTAGTAAACAAAACTTAAAACAAAAAGATGTCAGACAACAAAGCAATGAAAAAATAGTTTGTTCAGTAAAATGTTTTTGTTGTATTTCAATGTTAACACAAAATTCAAATTTTATATTTAAAAAATGGATAAAATTAAAGCTGATAATCAAAAAAATGTATAAAAAAATATAAAAATATAATATAAAAAATGGATAAATTTAGAGATGATAATTATAAAAGAATAAAACAATTAGAAGAGTTAATAAAACAAAGAAATATTATGAAAGAAAATCACCTTCAACATATAATGAAAAAAGCTGGTATTCAATCTGATATGTTTGAAAAAATGCAGCAAACCGAGCAGAGCAAGTAAAAACTGATTTTGAAAAAAACTATGAAACCATTTAAAACTCTTGAAAAAGAACTTGCTAATAATGATAAACAAATTGATATAACAGATCCAGAGCACAAAACTATATTAGATGACTATGGATTACTAGAATCAAACGTTAATAAGAAATTACCAAAATCTATGCAATTTGAACATTCTTTTTCATTTATAGATGGAAAAACAATACCTAGATTTTATCTCGGACAAAAAGAAATATTTCCACAACCTTTTCGAGGTTTAATTTTTTCACCAAATAAATCTCCTTTTAGTTTAGATATTTCTTTAAAAATGGAAATACGAGTATTAAAAATATTTCTTTAAAAATGGAAAAAACCTCAACGGGGACTAAAATGGAAGGAATAAAAGTGGAAGAAACCGCAAAAATATATCCTTCGTTATCATATGAACGTAGTTCTACTTTAATGGACATTGAAAAGATGAATAAAGAAAAACATAAAGATAGAGTACGTTATATGAAAGATAAGGAATCTCAATTATTATTAAGATTAGGGAATTATAAAAAATTAAGAAAGAGATGGACTAAGGTTAAGAATGTAACACAAGGAATTGGCATATTCTTAACAATACGTTTAGGTGCTTTGACAATTGTGATATCTTCAGGTGTTTTAGTAATTCCAGTAGTTGCTACAGCTTTAACAGGTACGGGTGTTTTTGCAACTTCACTTGTTACAATGTTATATAAATCTTTAATAACTAAGAAACGATAATCACTAAAAACTAAGCATTTACATATTAAAGAAGTCTATGACAAATTGTATTACTACTTTCAAAGACTATGTGATGATAATGTTATTACGTTAGATGAGATTGAAAAATTTGATCAAATATCATTTCAATTACAGTCAGAAAAAGTTGATGATAAGAATAAACAGGATGGTAAAACTTTTAGTGATGGTAAAATTTCTAATGAAGAAAATGATAAAGTTTTTTTAGAAGAGCTAAAAACTTTAAGCGAAAATTTAAGCAAACTTTATTAATCAAAACTTAAAACAAAAAGATGTCAGACAACAAAGCAATAAAAAAATAGTTTGTTCAGTAAAATGTTTTTGTTGTATTCCAATGTTAACACAAAATTCAAATTTTATATTTAAAAAATGGATAAAATTAAAGCTGATAATCAAAAAAATATATAAAAAATATAGAAATATAATATAAAAAATGGATAAATTTAGAGCTGATAATTTTAAAAGAATAAAACAATTAGAAGAGTTAATAAAACAAAGAAATATTATGAAAGAAAATCACCTTCAGCATAGAATGAAATAAGCTGGTGTTCAATCTGATATGTTTGACATAGTAAAATTAACGGACGAAGTAAAAACTGATTATGAAAAAACTGTCGAACCATTTAGAACTATTGAAAAAGAATTTAATGAAAAACGTGTTGATATAGCGGATCCAGTACTTAAAACTATATTAGATGATTATGGTTTGTTAGAAGCAAACATAGATAAAGAATTACCAAAATCTATGTTATTTAAACATTCTACTTTCTTTTTGGATAAAAAATTATTTGCAAGATTTTATCTTGGTGGAAGAGAAATATTTCCACAACCTTTACGGGGGCTAATTTTTACGCCAGATAAATCACCTATTAGTTTAGATAGAAATTTTATTGATCTTTTAAGAGGAGCAGATTTAAAAAATTATGCTGTAGGAGATCTCATAAAATATAAAGGTATGTTAGATAGAGTTGGTGCAGCAAAATCTCTTAGACGTTATAAACAATTAGAAAATTTTTATCAACGGGAGTTAAAGTAGGAAAAGGGTTTAAAACAGAAACAACTGTATTTTTACCAGACGATCCACAAGAATTACTAAATAGATTAAATATTTTAATATCCGCAATAAAAGAAGGACATAATTCTAGTTTCAATGAAATTCATGCTATATTGAAAAGACTGTTAGAAAAGAAGATTCTAAATGAAGAGGATTATAAAAGTATAGCTGAAACATGTTGTTTCCAATTTTTATCTATGATTTTTATTTATGATTTTTATCTATAATTTTTATCTATGATTTTTATCTATGATTTTTATCTACGATTTTTATCTATAATATCTATTTAAATTTTTAGTTAAAAAATGTCTTCGAGAGAATTATCATCAGTAGATTTCGACAAAATTAATTATCATTTAGAAAATTTAACAGGGATTTTGGGTTCATCAAAATTTAGTACGACGTTAAAAATTATAACAACTACTTCATCACACACTTGTAATTTAGAACCCATTCTTCATTTGGAACAAAATAAAAATTATCAAATCGCATTGACTAGTTTCTCCACATTTAACACTATTCAAAACGTTATCACAGATGTGAATGACCAATTTAGATATTCTACTGATAAAGGTAAAACATGGAAAATACTAACTTTTCTTCCTGGTTCTTACGAAGTTGAATCAATATCAAATGAAATTAAGAGACATTTAGGTATGCCATTTAAAGATAAGAAACAATTACATTTTGCAGTTGAACCGTCAGTTAATAAATTTTCTCTTACTTTAGACGAAAATCATCAAGTTGATTTTAATCATGATAGATCATTGTCAAAACTATTAGGATTTAATAAACAAACTTATAGTCAAGGTTATCATTTAAGTGAGAAGTTACCAAAAATAACTGAAATAAATTCAATTGTTGTACATTGTGACATTATTGAAGGAGGATATATAAATGGTAAATTGTCAAATTTAATATTCAGTTTTCCAGCTTTTACTGTACGCATTGGTTATAGATTAAATGTATTTCCACAAACATTAATATATTTTCCTATTACAAGAAAAACTATTAACAACATTAACATTAGAATCACTGATGAGAAAGGACAAGAAATAAATTTTGGAGGTGAAGAGATTATGATAGTTCTTTTGGTTCGGGAGGTATAAACTCCCACGCGAAGCTAAAGAAGTTTAATTTTCTTCTTCTTATTATTCTTCTTATTCTTCTTCTTTCAAAATAAAAATAAAATAAAAATAAATTCTTTTATTAAAAATGAGTGAAGTTTCCCCCCCCCCCCCAATTAAATAAAAAAAACTCAAATTTAATCATCATCCAAATTTATCTAATAAAGTTTTGTCAGTTATTTGTGGAAGATCAGGTTGTGGAAAAACGTATCTATTATTTAAAATTTTAACGACACCAAACTTTTTGGATTATAACAATCTTATAATTTTTACAACAACAGCAGAACAACCCGTCTATCACTTTTTAAAATATGGATTTGAAAATAATCTTAAAAAAACAGCAATTGCTTCCCTATTCGAAGAATATGAAAAATCTGAAGATGAAGAAGAAATAAGTTCGTGTTGTGAAGAAGCAGCAAAAAATAATCAGTTAGTTGAATCCAATAAAAATAAGCATATAAAGATACAATTAATAGATGATAGTGGTAATATGCAAGATCCTATTAAACTAGATAAAAGAATGAAACATTGTGTAATTTTTGATAATTGTGTTAATGATAAAAATCAGTCAGTTCAGAGAAATTATTTCACAAGAGGTAGACATAATAACTGTAGTGTTTTTTATTTAACACAAAGTATGTATTCATTAGATGGAAGTGTTATTAGAAAGAATGAAAATATATTTATACTATTTGAAATAAATGCAAGAAACTTAAGTGATTTGTTAAGAGATTTATGCGTAAGAAATAAAGATGAATTTAAACAATCGTGTAACAATGCTTGGTCAAAAGATAGAATTGGTCTTCATTACAATTAATATTGATAAAAAATTCATGATAGAGTTATAGAACATTTGTTTTAGCGAGTGATAAAAAATATACAAATATAGTGTTATAATATTTTATTTTTTTATTTTATGTATATCTATCAAATTTGTCTGTCTTAGAAATTAGAAAATTATAAAAGTAAAGTAGTTATTCCATCAGGTAAAATTTTTCTTTTATCATCAAATGGATCTAATGCTAATTTATGTTCTTCTTTTAAATACATTTTATGTTTCTTTGAATTAAGTCTATAATCACATGCTGTTTTTATTTCATTATTAAATAATACATTTTTATAATCTTGAAATGTTATTTGATTAGCCACTGATGCCTTTGAAATTCCTTTTAATGTTGTATGTGTTTTAATATTATTAGTTGTATTATAACAATAACATTTAGATTTTTAAAATATAGCTTCTGTTATGAAATCTTCATTTCCTTCTAGTTCATCTTTTACTTTACATAAATCAGAAGAATGAATGATATTTTTTATTTTATTAATTTCTTCATCAAGTGAAGAATTATACGGTATTGTTAATTCTAAGAAAACAGAATCGGTATCTGTAAAGTGTAATTTATAGTTTTTGCCATAAGCAGGTGCTAAATAATCATATATAAATTTATACATAAATAGTTTAGCTAATTCTAATATAGTGAATCCTATAAAATTAAACTTATCATGTTTTACGCTGATTCGACGTAAATGTACAGCACATAGATTATCACTAAATCTAGTAGTTCTTTTATATGTAGGTTTCCTTGTTAAATTTTGAAACCTATCTCTATCAAAAACTATTTCAATATTTTGTCTATTACGCACATTTTCTAAAGTCTTACCATAAAATGCATTATTCATTACTTTGAATAACACGTTTCCAAAATCATCTTTATTTCTTTTAGCTATTTTACGTTTTTCAGAATTCAACTCTATATAATTTTTTAACCACCTAGATTTTCTATACTCTAGTTTTCTATGTATTTTAGTGAGAATCATTCCATGTTCTAAATACCAATCTAGCATTCTTCCTTCAACAACATACTTTCCTTTATTACCTTGTGTTAACATAAGTTTTTCTGTTGGTCTGTATTTCTTAGGAATTATAGACTTTTGATCATCTGAAAAATCTTCTACATTGGGAATTTTGTTTTCTGGACAGAATGGAAAATATTTTGTTGTGCCTTTTATATAATCCGGGTATACTAAATCAACTTCATATATATAACCAAAATTATAATTTCCATCATGTGTTTTTTGATAATCAAGAATATTACGCCATGACATTTCATCTGTTGGTAATTCTTGTATCATGCAAGAAGAATATAAGCTATTAAAATCATAATATAACAAATCATTTTCTCTCATGATTTCATCAACTGCTGCTTGATTAACTTCATTTGATATAAGTCCTTCTATATTTTGATTAAACAATTTTATAAACTGATCGCTTTCTTCTGGAGATGAAGGTTTCATTATTCCATAATCATCAGGATTTACTTTTTATTGTAACACTGTACATAACGATTACCTAAAACTGATGAAACTCCACCTCTAATACGAGATTCAAAAAATAATAATTTATCATATGTATTTTCTTTATAATGTTTAAGTTTAACACCAGTATGTTTTAATTCTGCTAACCATGTTAAACCTGGTGTAGAATAACAATAACATGGATCTATTCCATAATATTCTAAACACATGTCACGAAAGTTTTCAAAAAGATCAGCAAGGATTAATACATCTATCTGAAGATATTTCATTGTATAATCGTACATTGTTCTACAATTTAACTTTCTCCAATTCTTTTCAGCTTCTGCATAGTCTTCTTCAGATAATTGTGCTTGTTTTAATGTTGATTTAAAGTTATTTATTGGAGGAAGTTTTTGTTCTTTCATTATTTCATTTATTCTATTTATATCTCCAGTTATATATTCATACGGAAATATGCCTTTTAAAGGTTTTAAATTATGTTTATTTAATATTTTACATTGTTCAGGTTTCAAAGTTTTTCCCATAACATCTAATGAATAAGGAGTAAAAAATCTAAATGCATCTAAAATTCTAATACAACCTAATTGCATTGAAAGATATTCTTCTTCTTGTTTACATAGTGCATTTATTTGTTGTATTTTTTCAGATGAAAATAAATCTTTCATTATTAAATGAAAATCATATTTAGAACCATTATAGAAATATAAAGGAACAAAGTTATATCTAAATTTATTAGTATTAAGATTACGAGAATTATGTGCTGCACCTCTATATAATCTATTTAGATGATCATGACCTTTTACTTTGTCGGCAGAGCCGTCGCTTCGCTTATCAAGATATCTACCTCTGCCAGTTTCATAATTATTTGTAAATTCTTTTCCACAGTAAAAACGTTTTATTTTATCATTAAAATGATATTTTTCTTCATCAGTTAATGGAAGCAATGGTATATTTGTTTCAAGCAATTGTGAAAAACGTCATTGTAATTCTTCTACTTTCTTTGTAAACATTTCTGAACTTTCTTCACCATAGTATTGATAATATTCTGATTTAAATAATTCAGGATAATTTGAATGAATGTACATTCCCCAACATAATGGTTTTTGTTCAAATAAATATTTTTCTTTACTTTGTTAAGATACACTTTTTTCAGGTGCACTTTTTTCATATTTACCATTATCAGAATTTTGTGTTATGTTAACATTATATGCTTCGAAATCACAATAAATAGTAAAGGGTACTTTATTTTTCAAATAATGTCTATTATAAATTAAATAATCATATTTAGGAAAAGTATTTTCAACTGCTTGGTTTTGTTGACAATTCTCCAAATGTCTATTCATTTCATCTTTAGTTCTAAAGCTCGTCATACATTGGAGACAGGGAAAATTAGCATTATCTGAAGTTTTTGTAAATATAGTAACATCTTTACACAATATAAATGACCCTGATAATATATTATATTCGCTTGTGCTGGTTGTTTTGTTTGTTTTAATTTTTCAAATTTATCTTGATATATTTCATGTATAAATCGATATATCTTTGTAAATCTTTTTCAGACTGTTGATAATTTTGATTTAATATTTGTAGCTGACAATTATATTCTTTATCATATTGTTCTTTATATTGTTGTTGACATTTTTTTAAACATTCATTTATTTTTTTATTGGTTTCATTTTCTTCATTATTTAATTCATTATTTTCTTCATTTAATTTTTGAATTGTTTCTATCTTATTTTGATATTTATGGTGATGTTCTTGTAGTAACATTTTTAATTATTGTTGATAATCTGTTTTACATTTTTGTTAACTTTTATTTAAGTTTTGTAATTTTTGTTGATATTCTAAAGATAAAGATGAATAATCGGAATCATAATTATAATTACGTCCTTTATAATTATTATGATTAATCATAATTGGTGATAATGTTTTTATAATTTCAAATTTTTCAGTACATATTATATTTCCTTGGTAAAAAATATTATGATGCATGTAATTTCCTCTATCATTATATACTATTTCTGATTGACATAAATTTTTATTGTTCAAATAAAATTTTTTTGAATCTGAGTAAAATGGAGTAATATTACCAATAGAAACATAATTCACATTTAATTCAAAAGCATTTGCTTCTATTAAAATTTTATTCTTTTTACGAATATTTATTAACCTATTATAATCATATGGAAATTCATCTAAACCATCAGAAAGATCAAACTCATTTATATATTCATTTTTGTCATAATGACTTAGTCTTTCTCTGTGATATTCTGCAGGATGTAAATGTGCTATAATACTCCACAGAAAACAATAATCATCTTCATTTTTCATGTTGATTATTTGTGGTGAACTGAAAGGTAAAGGAACATAACTACCACCAGTATTATTTTTATATTTATCAATTACTATTTTCCTAGATAGTATTTCAACAAATCTCCAACCAGATTCACGTAACTGGGCTTCAATTATACAATTTTCTAATTCATTTATCATCGATTAAAATATGGGTTGTATATCATTTACATTATGAATTTCTTGCGAATTTGTAAGATGTCCTTGTATTATTTCTTCAGGAATTGCATCAGGTCCATTTTTTGTATAAAGTACTTCTACATTCATATAACATTTGAAAGATTTCTTAAATATTTTGAAAAAGTTTGTTAATACATTATAAAAAGTTTCATCGGTTTCATTATGTTCAACAGATTCATGAAATAAATATTTTATATCTGTTACTGGCGAAGCCCTAGAACCTCCGGTTCGTTCCGCTTCATCGGTTTTTTTAGTTTCATCAAATTCATCTATTTCGTTAAATTCATCAGTATCGCTAAATAAATATCTTCCATCTGGTCCATGTTCATCTTCACTATTAAAAACTTTTTTATATTCCGAATGTGAATAATCATCAATAATTTTTTAACTTTTATATCAGTAGGTAATGTTTCCAGATAGTTTTTATAATTATTTAATTTTAATATATATCCTTCATCAACTCGATCTACATTTTGTAAATGCAATTTACTTTGCAAATGAGATTGATAACTTCTTTTTGTTTGTAACTGTTTTTTACATAAGTTAAAATAAAACTTGGTATTTTCCATTTTTTTATTTTTTTAAGAAAAAATTTGTGTTTTAATTTTAGATATAAACATTCCAATATCAAGGTCTTGAGAGTTATTTTATATTATTATATATTTCACGTCTCTTAGTTATTTTATTTTCTTTGTCACATTAAGTTTTATCACATTAAGTTTTATCATATTAAGTTTTATCATATTAAGTTTTATCAAAAGATAATTTAAATTTATTTTCACTAACTATTGATTCTTCATCATCATCATAAATTGATTCTTCAACATCATAAATTACACTTTTTGGTATAGGATGCCATTCCCTGATAGGAATATCTAATTCCAAATTATATTTATTATTTGATAATAATATAATAGAGAAAAATATTGGTCTTTGATCTCTTTTGGAAAATTTAGTAACACCACCATCATCTAAATCATTTTTAGTTTTTATTAAAGATGATAAAATTTTAAATTGATTAGATATAAATCCTAATTTAAATTTTGTAGACCCGACACATAGTTGTCTAATAGTATCTTCAACTATTCCATCATTATTATTTTCAATTGTAAGAAAATGAAATTTAGATAAATTTTGATTATATGTAGTATTAATATCATGTTGAGATATAAATTTTTCTTCACTTAAATTTTTATAATTACTAATATTTCTATAATCTTTTTTACCATTCACACCTTTTTCAGATGTTTCAGAATCATCATCTATATTATCATCATCTATATTATCATCATCTATATTATCATCATCATCTATATTATCATCATTATTATTATAAGATTCTTTAAAATTATTATTATCAGATTCTTTAAAATTATTATGATTATGATTATGGTCATTGTTAATAGTATAAGGTGTTGTCCACATATAAATTTTTTCCTGCTGTGCCAAACCATTGATATATGATTTTAATAAATTAATATTTAAATTTGAATATAATCCTATATAAGTATCATTATCGTATCTTTGGGGCATTTCTGATGTTTCTTGTTTATAAATTGTATCTATATAATATACTTGACATAATAACTCTTCATTATGTTTTTTACTCTCGATATGAATATTATATTGATTAAACTCATCAACAAATAATCTAATTTTTTCCTTTGAAAACGATTTGAATTTTTTAACTATTTCTCTAATATTGATATAATTGATAATTTTAGTTTCTATCCAATCAGTATTACTAATTGGTAACACTGCTCTAATAAGTCCATAAACATTATTATGACCAATTATAACCATGTTTTCTTTATTTATTCTACATAAGCCACATCATTATATTTACTTACAATATCCATAAATTTTATAAATGGATCCCCCGGGAAAATACAATAGTTCGTTTCTATAGAAGGTAAACCTTTAGTCTGTTCTCTAAATATTTCGGCTTGTAATTCAAATAAAATATTTACATCTATACATGGATTATTATTATTATCAAAACATTTATTTTCAAATCCCGATGATCTCGTCGAATAAGAAGAACAGGATGAAACGGGCGAATATATTATTTTTAAATTTGGCTTTTCCATTTTTTTATTTTTATTAAAAAAAATTTTATTTTTTTCTCATTATATTATAAAAAAATTACCTTTTCATTGTTAAAAATTGATGCTACCAAATGTTGGCGGAGGTGCATATATCCCGAATAATCGTGAATCAGAAATAAAATAGAAAATTATATTATGAAAACTGGAGACGTTTTATCTGGTCCATTGCATCTTTCTATTCTTCCGCAACAAAATACAGAGTTAACAAATAAACAATATGTTGATACACAAATCAATGACTTAAAAGAAAAATATATAAACGATGTTTTGGTTCCACTGATGAATGAATTAAAGTTGCTTAAACTTAATGACAAATCATTAAACGAAAAATTATTAAAACTTGATAAAAATGATAGAGAGCTAGAAGCAGATATAACAAAACTTTTTAAAAAGATTTCTGAACAATCAAAAATTTTAATATTACTTTCTTTAAATTTAAAATCTGCTTTAATTAAAAATAAACATCAGATAAAAATGTTAAAAGAACAATTAGAGGATGAAATAGAAAAACTTCCTGAAAGAATTAAAAAAATTTAAAGCAGTTACAAACTACATTCCGAAAAGGTGTTGATGAATTAAGTTCTAAAATTACTCAACAAATGAAAAAGATGAATAGAATAATCAATGAAGTAAACTCACTTAATCAAAAAGTTGATAAAATGAAAACTCTTAAAAATAATTTAGAAAATGAATTAAAGAAAAATTTACAAGAAAACTCTAAAGAAAATAAAGAACAGTTAGATTCTGTTACAAGACAATTAGATGATCTTAAAATTAAGTTAAATGCTCTTAAAACGGCATTGAAGATTAATCAGCAGAAAATGCAAGTTAATAGAAAAGAAATTAAAATACATCAAACGCTGCTTGACGCAATAGACAACGTCCAACGGAAAATTAAGAAAGTTATCTCGAAGTTGTTGTCCATTCACAAACGTAAATCTTGATAGAACCTTGTTCAGAGGCTTTAGCCGATGACGCACGTAAATATTAACGTAAATATTTTTTCCCAAAAGTCAAATTTTATCCTAAAAAATGCTTATAATTTATAAACACAATCTTAAACATTTTGCTTCAAATCAAAAAATTGCTCATGAACCATCTATGAAATCTGTTTACCATTATGACAGTGTAGAAACAATTCAAAAAGAAGGGGCTGGCATCTTTTCTGGTATTGGAAGTATCGTTAACTTGATAAAAAATAATAAAGATTTGATTACATCTGCTGCAAAAGGAGCAGCTGCTATAGGTAGTACAGCTAGTGCAATATCAAATGCTGTTAAGTCTCAAAACGAATTAAAACAACTAGAAAATATTCGTAAACTTAAGAATGACTCCGACGAAGTAAAAAAATTAAAAAAACTTTCGGAGGAAACAAAAAACAAAATTGCTAACATAGTACCAGCAGGCGTAGCCTCGAGGAGCGGAGCTCCGTCTGATAGTAAACAGGAGAAGAAATCAGGCGTAGCTATAGAACGTTCAATAAGTAGTGGTCTAGCAAAATTCTAAAATTATATTTTAGTAAAATTTTTTTAGTACAATTTTTTTAGTAAAATGATATTTTAGTAAAATTTTTTAGTAAAATTTTTTAGTAATTTTTTTTAGTAAAATTTTTTTAGTAAAATTTTTTAGTAGATTTTTTAGTAAAATTTTTCTGTGTATGAGAAAAACAAAAAAGTCAAATTATTTTTTATAAAAATGTCTTCTCTTATCGAAAATAAATTTAGATTAGACGATCCTCCGTTCGTCAGTTATAATCAAAAAAAGAATGACTATATAAGAATTGCTATGAATCCCGGATCTTCTAGTAGAGTAAATACTGGAGGAGATTTAATCTTTGAAGTTGATGATCAGCAAAGTTACATATATCTACCTGATTCCTTTTTACACTGTGAATATTCTTTATATAGTGATGCCAATTTTACAACACCATTACCAGATACCGATAGTATTGCATTAGAGAATATTTTTTTTCCAAGATTATTTACACAAATGCGTTTAGATGTTGCAACTCAAAATATAGAAACAATAAGTGATTCTCCAGGTGTAATTGATACAATGCTTAGATTTGTAACAATTGGTGAAAATAATAGAAAGTATGAAATCGAAGGTTGGTTTCCTGATACTAATGATGGTATAATTGTTGATGATTTAACTCACGCTGGAACAGATGCCGCAGGAATTGCAAAAGATGTAGAAAATATTGCAAATCATTTAAATAAAACAAACAATAGTGCATATAAAGAAAGACGTGAATTTAACAAGAAAAGTAAACAGACAGTAAATTGGTCATTGTCTCCATTATTCGGATATTTAGATTATGATAAAATATCATGTCAATGAAAATTTAAATTAATAATTCATCGTACATCAAATAATGAATTAATCTTTTTTTGCAAGACTGGAAAAAAAGCATATTTAAAAATTGATAGACTTGAATTGTGGATTAAGCATATTACTCCTAGTTTAGAGGTCGAATTAGCTATTGCAAAAAGATTAAGTACTAACAAACCAATTCCAGTAAATTTTCTAAAACGTACTGCTAGTTCAGTAACTTTTTCCGAACAAAGATTTAGCTGGCATTTTACTAGAACTTCGAATACTGCAAGATATTTATTACTAACATTTCAAAGAAATAATTGTCCGAGTTTTGATAAGAACAACAATCTTTTTCGTATTCATACAATTCGAAGTTTACAAGTTGCTTTAAATCAAACTCGATATCCAATTGATCCATTAAGATTCGATGATACCAATAATCTTCTTAACTTGTTCATCGGAACGTGGTGGTTGTGTCTCTGGCGTCTCCTGTCTGTGTGGATCTCTTTTGAGGTTTTCGTCGTTAGTGCAACATTCACAGTGTGGAATTTAGTATCATCGTGACCGTCGTATTCTCCTGCGTCGTTTGGTGTTATTCTTGTCATCATTGGTGCTTTCTATCCTGAGCTATCCAAGATTTTGTAATTTTGTAAAAGAGTGTCATTGTGCGCATGCGCAGAACTTCGTGATCAGGTTTCCACGGTCTGTCATCGCGCTTCAACCTGTGAATTTCTTGAATACCTTCTGGTAACTGCAGTCTCTTGGTCAACTGACTGTATAGCGCACAGAGCTAAGTTACTTTTGACAATTTCTGCTGGTCTGCGTTCAAATCCGCCGCGATACAATTTTTGCTGATTTTTTATTGCTGTATTTGAGGTTTGAATGGCTCAGAGGGATATTTTGTCAATCAATGATTCTGAACTCCTGACTAGGAAGAACTCTTTCAACAAACAGGACTTGATTCAAGCCGTTATAGACTTAAAGGCTAAGAATGCCTCTCTCCTGACTGTTGACAATGTGTCAGATGTGATAGAAGAGAAAATGAAAAGCGCTGTAGAGCCTTTCCTTCGACAAATCAAGGACCTAACTAAGGAGCTTGCGATAATGAAGGACCAATATAAGAGACTCGAGGGTGAGATGCAACAGCTTCAAACGGAAACATCAGGATTGATAGTCACAACTACAGATGAAATTGAGCAAAGACTTATTCGTAGGAACAATGTGATAGTCTCTGGTTTGAATCTGTTGATGAGCGGAGATGTTGAGGATCGAAAGATTGATGACAGGAGAACATGTGAGGACTTGCTCAATTGCTTGGATATTTCGAAAGACGCAGTCAAAGAAGTTAAAAGAATTGGACGGTCAAATAATGGTTCTCGTCTTCTTCTAAGAATAACATTTGACTCCTTTGAAACACGATGTACTGTTCTCCGTAAATCGAAATCGTTGAGAGATTCTCCAGTCTATGGAAAATCTTTCATCAACCCGGATAGGACACTGCTGCAAAGAGAAGAACACAAAGTTCTATTACAAGAATATCGACAAAGAAAAGAGTCTGGTGAACCGGTTTCTATTTATCGCGGAAAAATCATTACTCACACCCCTTTTTGAATTCGCTTTTAATACCTCAGTCAAAGAATTGCACCTCCCTTCCCAGTTTTCTTCTTGCCAACGTTTGTTCTGCTTTTCCGAAGATAGATGATATTCGATCAACATTATCCCAAATGAAGATTGACATTTTAGCTGCATGATGGGATTGAGGATTCAATCATTCATGCCCCAGGATACACTACTTTCCGGGATGACCGTGATGGTAGACGTGGTGGTGGAATTTGTATTTGGTCATCTGATAGCCTCGCATCTTACCGATTGAATGTTCGAAGTCCCAGCTACATGAATTGTGTATGGTTGAACTATCCTCAATTCAAAATTATCTTTGTGTGCATCTATCTGCCTCCAAACATTGTCGCTTCTAAGAAATCTGACATCACAGACTTTTTGATATCACAGTGTGACGATTTGCTATTAGTGTATAAAGAGTATGATATAGTGATTTGCGGAGACTTCCAACTGAAGATATACTCACCAATTTGGATATGGTTGAAATTGTGAACGAACCAACTAGAGGTGCCGCTATACTGGACAAAATCTTGCTGTCAATTGGTTTAGCTAGCGACTATGACGCAGTGGTCTCTGCTCCGATTTCAAACTCAGATCATAAAAGCGTTTATGCCAGACCAAAGGTTATGAGACAAGCTTCGAACTGTTTTCGTCGAACCTATTTTGATATGCGGGACAAACACAGAAATAATTTGATCAATATGATGGATATTAACTGGTCCACTTTTTACAGGGCCAATTTGTCTGTAAACGAAAAATGCGAGATCTTCCATGAATTCCTTAAATTTTGTGTTGATGAATGCATTCCAAAAACCGAGGTGCTTATGTCAGACAAGGATAAACCTTGGGTTACACCTTATGTAAAAATTGCCATTCAGAAAAGGTGGGATGCTTTCCGGTCAAGGGACTTCCGAAGCTACCAATTCTGGAAAGAAAAAGCTAAATCTGCAATTCTTAAAGCCAAGCAGAACTGGTCACGAAAAGCAAGCTGCAGTTCTAGAGATCTTTGAAATACAGTGAATGATTTAACTGGTGGGAAATCCAGGAATTCTGTATTGAAACTGTGCTCAGATTTTCCTTCTCTTAACGATGCCGCAGATTCGATAAACAGCATATTTGGCGGATACTTCACTCCTGCTAGTGCATTGACTTGTAATCCTGGACATGATGATAGCTGGTCCACTGATATTTCTGTTGATGAGGTTGAAAAAGAACTTTCACGATTGAATTGCCACAAAGCCTCTGGAAGCGATCAAATATCCCCTCGCATTTATAAAGTCATTGCTACAATAATTGCAGGTCCTTTGGCACACATATTCAACCTGTCCATCACTGAACATCGATTTCCTAACATCTGGAAATACAGCCATGTAACGCCAGTGCCCAAGACATGTCCTCTCCGTCCAATCTCTCTCCTACCTGTGCCATCAAAGATACTTGAGCGCATGATTTTGCGATCATCTCTGCATAAGCGACTTCTCGATGGATTTGGCTCAGAACAATTTGGGGCCAGACCGAATTCTTCGACTTCGTGCGCACTGATAGCATTTATTCACAGCATTCTGGATATGCTATCAGATTCGAGTGTTGCTGGGGTTCAGATAGTCACGTATGATTGTTAGAGAGCATTTGACACTTTAAGTCATCACTCCATCATTCAACGACTTGAGGAGCTGCAGTTTCCACATGGTTTTATTGACTGGACAATAGACTACTTAAAAGGAAGAAGGCAATCAGTCCGAATTGGAAATGTCGTGAGTAGGGCCATCCCCTCGACATCGGGTGTACCTCAGGGATCTGTGCTCGGGCCGGCATTTTACTGCTTAGTAGCAGGGAGTCTACAGTGCATTGATAGGTCCTCATTTGTAATGAAGTACATTGATGATAATACTATCGCAGTCCCTATTGGAAGATCGGGTTCCTCAAATGTTCTGGCTGAACATACGAACATCATTTCATGGTTTGAAAGGAGAGACCTAAAGCTGAACCCGTCAAAATGCAAGACGCTTTTTGTTCCAAAATCCTCCATTGCCCTTCCGGTGGAACTGAATAATGTCGAGAGTGTCAGGGAAACCAGCCTCCTTGGTGTCATCTTAAATGAGCGACTTGAATGGTCTTCTCATATCAATGCAGTAGTCAAGTCTGCATCACGAAAAATGTATGCCTTGCGAGTTCTACGTCCTCTTCTATCAAAGAAAGATTTATTAAATGTGTACAACTGCTTAATGAGATCTGTTCTCGAATATGCATCTGCTGTCTACCCAAATCTCCCTGCCTATCTGAGCGAAAATCTCTCGCGAATTCAAAACCGTGTGCATCGACTCATCTGTAGAGTTCCGTCTTTCCATATGTGCAACTGCAACTCATTTGAAAGTCTCAGCACTCGACGCTTAACTTCTGGAATCCGTCTGTTTTTGAAAGCTGCAAGTCGTGAAGATCATGTATTACATTCCCTCATTCCACCAAAGTCCTCTCGATCTGGCCGCTTCATCCAACCACCTACCACTTCAAATCGACATTTCTCATCCTTCATCCCTTTCATCACATCAAGAATCAATAATTGTCACGTTGACTGATCAGACACTAGTTCATCACTTACACCTAGAGCTCACTGAAACGTGACTGATTTGTTCAATACTTAATTCGCACTCAATTGATTTGTACTTCCACTGCTGAAATTGATGATTTTCATTACTTCAATAAATATCTTACTTACTTACTTACTTACTTAATCAATTTATGGAAGGATATGATGCTTATAGAAATCTTTGTATAGAATTTGGAGTTGAACCACAATTAACTCCTGGAGATTGGAGACATTTATATCCTGTTTTCTGTTTCGATTTAAGTGCACAATCTGAAGATATTATCAAGACTGGTTGTGAAGTAGCAATTAATATTGAAAAAAAAGATTCCACAACTTCATTGATGGCTTATGGTTTATTGCTAGAAGATGTAAAATATTCTATTGAAGTTCTTAATGGGAAGATGGCTAGGATAGGTCAATTAAAATTTTTGGTAACTTAAAATTTTTTAGTGACTTAAAATTTGTTCTTAAGTTAAAAATTTTTTATAACTAGAATACATTAAAATTTTTCGTAACTTAAAATTTTTTATAACTAGAATAGATTAAAATTTTTGATAACTATAATAGATTAAAAAAATTCTTAGATTAAAATTTTTCATAACTATAATTGATTAAATCTTATCATAACTAGAATAAAATAAAATTTTTCATAACTACAGTAGATTAAAATTTTTCGTAACTTACAATTTTTTTATTAAAAATGTCGGAAGGGAAAGGTAATAATAATAAAACTGTTGAATTAAAATTACGTAATATTGTTGACAAAAATACACCTAAAACTATTACGATTAACAAAAAAAGTATTACATAAGTAAACCAATGATAGAGAATATTCAATTACAAGAAGAAAAGAATGGCGGGATTCTCCCATTAATTCCACTAATAATAGGAGGCATAGCAGCTGCAGGAAGTGTTGCAGGTGGGACAGCTGGTATTGTCCAAGCAGTAAATAAAAATAAATCAGAGAAGGCATCATTAGAAGAACAAAAACGTCATAATAGAGAGTTAGAGAAAGTTGCTAAGGGAGAAGGAGTAGTAGATAATTTTATTAGTAAATTTAACTTAGTTGATGAAGGAAAACGAGTTCTCAAAAACATTCTACATAATGTTGATGATTTAATAGAAATTAAAGAAACTAAAGATGGTTCTGGAATATATCTAAGTCCTAGTATGATAAGGTAATAACCTCAGGACCTTTGGTTTGATCGGGTAAAGCCTCTGAGCAAGGTTCTATTCGGTAAAACATTTATTTTATCTTTAAAAATGAATTCTACAAATTCCGAAAATTTAATTAGATTAAAAATTTCTAATTTAGATTTATTGAATTATCTCTTAAAAGTATATAAACCCCTAAATTGTCAGCACACCGGTCGGCTGCACAGCGGTCGGCTGCTCACTGGAGGTGATATACAAAAAACATTAGAAAACTTTCCTGGCTTTATTTGGAGTAAATATTCGAAAGAAAAACATCTTCCTGGTCATTCATATACTGGCCCAGGAACTCGATTAGATATAAGACTAGATGAGAATGATAATCCAAAGCCAGGTGAAGAACCAATAAACAGAGTAGATGAAGCAGCTTACAGACATGATTTAGCTTATCGAAACCATGACCTAAGTTCTCGACATGTAGCTGATGAGAAGATTATTCAAGAATTAGATAGTATTCAAAATCCTACATTTAGAGAAAGAATTGAAAGAATGTTTGTTAAGAAAGCTTTACAAGCAAAAATATTATTCGGTCAGGGTATTGATCCGTCAGCAAATGAAACCTACGCGCATGAAATTCGTTAAGAGTACAGAAGGACTAAATATTTATTGAGAGTAAAAGTATTTAATAAAGATGATATTTGGAGTGCTGATCTTATTCATCTGCCGAATGAAAGAGGGTTTAAGTACGCATTGACCGTTATAGATTTATATACACGATACGCTTGGGTAAAGCCTTTAACACTAGAACCGCCAAGAATTTTACATACCTTTAACCGCCAAATGCAGTCAAAATGACTGCAACATAAAAGATAATGAATAGAACCCTGTAATTACCTGACATCCTAAAATTTCTACCGGTTATTATTGGCTCATCATTTATCATGGTAATTGGACATATTATTGCTATACTTACTTTCATAAACAAAGTGGTTTATATGAGTAAACATATATACTGTGTTATGCACTATATTTTCATTTATGCATTAAAACTAATTATTTAGAATTTGCTGCGAAAAAAATATCACTGTTTATTGGATAGTTGACTTTTTGCAAGTAAGTTATTTAATTTTGTCTAATAGCATTTATTTTACTTTTGGAATGATAAATTCATTTATTATTATTTATATTTCCTAAAGAATTGAAAATTATAATAAAAGGCAGCAAAAAAACAAAGTTCTAATTTGTACTGTAATTGGTTTTTACAGTAACTGCAAAACTGTCATGGTTTCCAAAAATCATTTGGCACAGTTTATACATGTAACAATGATGATTTTGTTTGCAGAACATGGACCACAGCACCATTTTTTGCATGTACTGCAAACATTCCCACCTTTGTTCTTATGTTTGCTTATTTGGCACTCCTTTCGCTTTAGTGCTGTTCTAGCTGGAGATTCTGAAACGGATGCAGGCAAATTGACCTCAAAAGGTTTGAAAATTTGACACATTCTCTCTCCCAAGAAAAGAAGATAATCTCGCCTTGAGATTGATTTTTGGCAAGCAATTTTATATATAATCCATGAATTTAGGGCAACGATGTCCAACAAATTGTAAAATACGTGCATTGGCCATCTGCGTGAGCCCGCCTTCGTGGAATACATACGTGTCATGCTATCGAACATGTCAACGCCATGTTTCGTTTTGTTGTAAAAATTGACCGTTTCGGGAAGATTTTTCGGTCCGCCGCCAAAAGTACAAGATTCATGCATCGACGATAGAACGCAGACTGATTTTTCTGATTTTGATTTATACACCGTCAAAGAACATTTCTTGTTAGAGTTCAAGAAGAATCTTGATTCGTAACGCATCATATCCTTTTCCATTTGAGGTAACTTTTCCGGTAATTCGCGGCGATTCTTCCTGATGGTACCAACCATGGTAATCTTTTGTTCTTCCAATGCAGAGGCAAGACTCAAGGACGTAAAGTAATTGTCACATGTGATGTTATATCCCAATTTCTTGTACGGTTTCACCAATTCACAAACGACGTATTCAGACAAAGTAACATTGCTTGGACGACTTTCCTCCTTTCCCAAATACGGTAAGCTGTTCAGGACATATTTTGTTTCGGTATCACACAGAACCCAGAACTTTATGCCGAATTTATCCGGTTTGTTCGGCATATATTGGGTAAATGGGCATCTGCATTTCGATGGCAAGAGCTGTTCATCAATCGTGAGGAATTCTTTAGGGGTGTACATGTCCTGGCTATTGTCAATCATACGTTTCCAAATATCACGTATCAAGCAGAACTTGTCGGATAAAACTCTACTTCGCCGAGAAGTTTTCTCATCAAATCTGAGAAATCCTATAATCTCACGAAAGCGGTTGCGAGACATAGTATTCTGTACTATTGGAATACCCCATTTATCACTCCATAATGCTTCAAGATCAAACTTTGAGGCTGACGTCGCACCACGAATATACATAATTCCAATTACAGCGAGCAGCTCTTCTTTGGAGAAGGACCATTCCGAATCAGGTTTTTGTCGATTGGCTTCAGTTATTGTACATGCATGAATGTGATTCACAATATAGTTATCGAATAGAAGATGAAAGGCGGAAAATACATCGTCTGAGGAGATAGATCGTTTGCAGCGATAAGAAAGTCCGGGTTTAGCTGTGAAGATATTCTTCGAAGAGATCGGTCCTCGTCGCTCACGATTTGTTTCTTGCCACAAAGTACTTTTATCTTTACCCAGATATGGTGGTAATTCGGTTTCTTGTCGGTCTCCGTTATTGTGCCCAGTCGGTCTGATTATTGATTCGTCGTCAATCTCAACATCTTCATTGTCACTAATGGATGAATTTTCACTCTCGATTATAAATTCGTCCATGGTCACCTCTTCGTCATCCGATACTTCTCCATTCAATTGCGTTATCATCTGTAAAGCAGTTTGCGCAGATATTCGTCGACGTCGTGCTGCCATCGTAAGACTTCTACTGTCCTTTTCTGATAGTCAACTTTCTTCTAAAGTGAGCGTATGATGAGAAACTAAACACTTGATCGATATGGTATATCCATGACTTGATCCTGTTCATGTTGATGAATGATGACTCACTGTTTTGTTAGCGTTAAAAATGAGATATCTAAGCTTGAAAGTTGAAGACTAATACTTTACTGATTTGCAGTCAAAATGACTGCAATTGGCGCTTAAAGATATATTGTCGTGTATTTTCAACCATAGATATATTTACTCATGAATTCTAACTTAATTTCATTCCTTGGATATGTGCAATAAATGTCATAGCTTCTGATTATCACAACTAATTCAGTTAAGGCTCTGGCTGTATTCAAAAATTGATTGCAGTCAATTTGACTGCAATGGCGGTTCTAGTGTTAAAAAACAAAAGTGGTCTGTCAGTTAAATATGCGTTTGAAGAAATCTTTAAAGAATGTGAGAGAACACCGAAGAAGCTATTCGTTGATAAAGGGTCGGAATTTTATAACTAAAATGTTCAGCCACTATTTGAAACTGTTTATTCAACTGAAAATGCAGGAAAGACTAGTAATTGAGCGATTCAATAGATCATTGAAAAATAAAAATTTTAAGAAATTTACTGAGCAAGGAAATCAGAAATGGTTGAAGTTATTACCAGGAGTTGTAGAGGAGTATAACAATAAGATTCATTCAGGTATTGAAGAAACTCCAAAGAATGCTTCTGACGATTCTGATTTAATACGAAAGAAAATATTCGAAAATAATTATTCGAATGAGAGTGATCCGAATTTGCAGAAACTTAAGCCGAAATTTAAGATTGGAGATAGAGTTCGAATATTTAATTATTAATTAATTATTAATTAATAATTAATAATTAATTAATTTAATAACAATATTTAAGTATAAAAATAAATTTGAAAAAGGCTCTGTTGGCTATTGGACTAAAGAGATATTTGAAGTTTGTAAAATAAACCAAACTTATCCGATTACTTGCGAGATCAAAGATTTAGATGATGAAGGTATCAGAGGCCGATTTTATCAAAATGAATTACAACGAAGCGAGCTCTAACCTTTAGGTGGCGCTTTAGCTAGCTAGCTTCGCTTGATTTTTAAGTATCATTATTATTGGAACTCAAAATTATGGAATGAAATTCCCTTGTTCAATTCTAACACAATATCAAGAAATGGTACTCCTTCCTGTAATTTAAATAAAACATAAAGACATAATTGACCACAATAAGTAGTTCCTGGTTTTTGAATTTGAAATATATTATAAATTCCATTTCTTAGTAATCCTTTGACTTCATTTGTAGGTGGAAGTCCATAAGAGTCGAACCAATAGTTCTCAGCCTCTGGGCGGTCAAAATAATAATTATCTCCGTCTACATTTCTTTGTCCCGCTGACCAATGTACTCCTTTTTGATCTGACGTATGAAGATTTGTTATGAAATTTATAGATTGCTTATTTTTAATCAATTGTAAATCGTCTCTCATCAATATGTGAAAATTCTCTATTCCCGATTGCTTGGCGATTTTCATTAGATCAAAATTCGTTGTTGTTTGCGTTCCATATAATTTTAAGAACTCGGTAATTCTAGACATTTTATAATAAAAAAATTTCTTATAGGGACCCCTAGAAGTCAGAAGGGGGGTATTGATTTAAACCTGACGCATAATGATGACTTTCCTTACTACTTATTCGATTTTGAAATGATTATATTATAATTATTCTAATCTACATTGTTTTACATATTTCCATTTTCTTCATGAACTTCATTTGTTAATATGTTTCATCGTTAAAATGATTGTTTAAAATTGCTATAACAACCATCCCGCATATCGGTGTTTATGCGTTCTGAATACACAATAAGAATTGGTTAATTGTCACTGCACTCTTATGTGCTTAAACTATTCATGACTTCACAATGGGAAGTACTTTGCTACCCGTATGTGTTTGGAAAACGTTAAATGAATTTTGCAAATGGATTTCTAAAACTGAATTTGAAAAACACATTTTGAAAACTGATTCTGAAAATAATTTACGTAGGGGTGAATTGAAATGTCAAAAGTTTACCGATGCGTCAATTGAAATTACAAGAGATTCCAAGATAATTTTAGGGGAAAGCTGTTAGATGTTTTCCGTTGCTAGAACAATAAATCTCTCTCTCTCTCTTCAATCTCTCTCTCTCTCCCCTCAGTCTCTGTCTCTCTTCAATTATCAGCCAGTGTACGGGTTCATTGAATAATTTTGAGTTTATGAGTTACAATGATCTTCTAGTTCACACAATTAGTACTTTAAATAATGTTGAGAATGCAATAACGAAGAATTTCTAAGTAATAATTGCGTCTTCTTAATTTATCATAATGCTCTAATCTTAATAATAATTGAGATCCATTTCACTCGTTTTTAATTGAGATAACGAAGGATATACAGCTCCCGCCATTGATATCCGGACAAAACTGAAATTTTGGCATTTTCTACCTTTTGTTTGAAATAAAGCTGTATACGAATAATTTGATCACTTTAGGAGACATTATTTGCATTAATGTGTAATAAACAATTGTTAGCAATGTGGTAAACGCATAATGCCTACCTTGGCATAGATATCTCACCAAAAACCGATATGTACCACAATTAAGCTCTACTAGTTATTGCTTGCTGAAATGATGATACACGCTTTTTCTCATCCTGAGTTTCACTGCAGCAATATAACGGTACACGCTGATCGGAAGATGCTTAGTATTGGCTCGCTACGACCGATCAGCACACAGCGTGCTGAATCATACAATAGACATTCATAGTGCACAGTAGACGAGAGCCGTAGTGTCCTTGTTGCAAAGCAAATCTCTCTTGTCTTGATAGTGACTTCTCCATTATTAAAATGCCGAAGAAAGGTAAAGAACTGTCGCCTAGCAAGCGAGCAACTGCCGTTTCTTTATTGAATGAAGGATATACCGTCAGAGCTGTTGCGCACCAAACAGGTATCACCAAGTCAACGGTTGGTGACCTCAGGAAGAGATGGCAACGAAATCCTAAGGGTTACGGTTCTCCAAAGAAGCGGAATGGTGCCACGAAAAATACTTCTTCAACAACTGATCGTCTCATTATTCGTGAGTGCATGAAGCACAGGTTTTCAAGCGCTGCTGCTATTCGCAGAATGCTCGGTGATGTTGTGGCGAATGTCAGCATAAGGACCATTCAACGTCGCCTTAATCAAGCCGGACTGAAGGCTAGACGCCCAGCTCAAAAGGCATTTGTTAATGCCTATCAACGACGACTTGTTCTTTTCGCCAAGAAGTATCTCTCTAAGGATGAAGATTATTGGAAAAGAGTGATCTTTACCGATGAAAGCACGTTCGACATCTACGGAAATCGCGGCTGCATCAAGGTTTGGAGACGCCAGGGTGAGCGATACTCTCATGAGTGCATTCTTCCAACGATCAAACACCCTCCGATTGTCATGATGAGGGGCGCGTTTTCTTATAATGGTGTCGGACGCTTCCGGATTTTTGAGAGAGGTGAGAAAGTGAATCAAACAGTGTATCAACAGATTCTTGAGCGAGAGCTTCGCATGAAAATGGATGAACTGTATCCCAACACCCAAGCAGTGTTTCAAGACGACAACGCACCTTGTCATAGAGCAAAGAGCATACTGCGATATCTTGACGAGCATGATATCCCTCACATCAGAGAATGGCCTGGTCAGAGCCCCTATATCAACCCCATTGAGAATTTTTGGGCTGATATCGGGGCCGTTATTCAGAAGAAAGCTCCAGCAAACCGCCAGGAACTGATAGCAGCCATCGTCAGTGCTTGGTACAGATGCATTACCCTCTCCCGCTGCCAAGCGTTGGCTCTGAGTGTCCCGAGACGTCTCAGAAATGTTGAAAGAAACAAAGGTTTCCCCACAAAGTACTAGAATGATCATTGATGACGATTTCCCATGTCCTATTTTCGTTTTTTTGCCTCATGATGTGTACTGTAAAAGATTTTGTATTACCAGAAGTAGTGTTTTCTTGGGCAGTATTGAAGATCGGGCATTAACTCATTAATCAAAGTAAAAGAAAAACAGTAGCTAAATTATGCCATAATAATGAACAAACCATAGAACAATCAATAATACGCATACAGGATTGACATAGATCAGCTAACTTACTCTGCATTTCAATAATATGACGACTTCTCTGAAAAATCGTTTTTGTCCGGATATCAATGGCGGGAGCTGTATTCTTGCGGTCTCTTCCACTTTTGTTTATTCCATTTTAAAGAAATATTTTTAGACACATAATGTTAGTTATCTCGTATTTTAAAACCTGAAAATGGATAAAATTCATGAATTTAGACGTTTTTAAAAATACCAATTTTTTTGATTTTCGGTGTCCTTGAACGGTCATGATTTTAAGGCGGTGTAAAATGTCATAATCATAAATTTCGGATTCTTGACTTTTCTGATTTTACAGTGTCCTTGAACGGTCATGATTTGAGCAAGAGAGAAAAAATGATCTTAATTAAAAATTTGAGATTCTTGACTTTTCTGATTTTACAGTGTCCTGGACCGATTTGAGCAAGAGATTAAAAATGATCTTAATCTCAAATTTGAGATTCTTGACTTTTCTGATTTTACAGTGTCCTGGACCGGTCATGATTTGAGCAAGAGAGAAAAAATGATCTTAATCTCAAATTTGAGATTTTGAAAAATTTGAAAAATTGGGTATTTTTAAAAACGCCTAAATTTATGAATTTAGGTCTTCATCACCTGAAAAAATGACCAAAATTCATGAATTAAGTCGTTTTTAAAAATACCGATTTTTCAAAAATTGGTACTTTTTAAATGGACTAAATTTATGAATTTAGGTCTTAAAAACGTCAAAAAGGGTTAAAATTCATGAATTTGTGTCGTTTTTAAAGATACCAATTTTTCTGAATTTGTCTTGGCCTGGAACGGTCTTCTTCCTATTACTAATACAGTTTCCACTCATGCTCTTTTTCTTTATAATTATCATGCGTAATTTCGTTTGGAACATTGTTGCTTAGATCTATTGGATCGTTGGATGTACTTACTAACACTTTCAGTTGTATAAGGATTTTGTAAAGAAGCAGTTAGTATTCCTCTTGATGTTTCAAGCGGTGGTTTAGTTAATCTAAAATTCGATTTTATTGGGAAGTATGCATCGGATCTTGATGATTTGTGAGCCATTAAATTTACTTTCGGATTATTAAATTCTCCAAGGTTTTTGAAAAATTGATGTATCAGACAACTCTCTTGCAGGTTTCCCCCGATTGAATATTGCTTCCTAATGAAGATTTTCACACAATGTTGAAGTTTGTTAACCCATTAACGACAATGGCATAAATAAAGTACACCGAAAGATTAACATAATTTTGATCGAAACCTATGCAGTTCGGCGACAATGACGTTCAAAACGATAAATTCATTTAAAATACCCCTGAACCACGTGTATTTCCTCAACATTTTATTTTAGTGTTTCTTTTCCCGCGACTTTTGAAACAATTTTCTATCAAAAAACATGGCGAATGAGTAAGTGTGAAATTATCTACTTTGAATATATTGCATCATCATAACTGTCGGCAAAGTAATGAATAATGATACCAATGGTTCTCAATACGTTTACATTTCTGTTGAATACTACGTTTCTGTTTCTTTAATACATCAATTTGTTTATTTATTGAAGCAATCTCTGCATCAAATTCAGCAATTTGTTTCTTGATTAATTTATCAATCGTGTGTAATAATCTTTTTTTCATTTTACAATCCATACTTTTTAAAAGAAAGATTCATGTTTTTTTATTTTTTAAATGTATACAGGAATATTTAGCTGACAAAGTGTTTTTAAATCAAAATCTGTTAAATAATCTTTACTAATTAGCCACCATAAATTATTATAAGCTAAAAATACTCTAGAACTTCGTAGACAAAGTGGAAAGTCTTTTGTTTTAGTGTAACTTGCTATACCGTGCTTTATTTCATAATCTTTCACAAATTGTATATATTGACGATGATATTGAATTTTAATTTCTTGTTTGAATTTACAGGATTTGTAGGATGCCGATGATGTTTTAAAACTTGTACGTGCTTTATTTTGTACTTTTCAGACATAATTAATTTTATTAATTTTTTAATTAATTAATTCTATTTATTTTCTCTAACTCATCCAATATTGGTTTTACATCATTTATTGTATTCTTAGCATCATAAACTAAAGGTTTCACAATTTCCAATGCATCTCGGAAATCACTAATTCCTGTTCATATAACATCTAATGCATCCCTATTTTCTAATCGTTTAGGTGATTGAATTTTCATCACATTGTTCAGATAGTGATCGAAATAGAAATAAAATGTTTCTGGTATTATAGTTAATGGCTCAAGTGATTCTTTTCCTAAAAAGATAGTTATTTCCTCTATACTTTAAGGTGATAAATTATTTGTACCTGCATAAACACGAATATCAAAATCTATTGAATCATTATATAAGTCATGTTCAGTATCTAATTGTACATATAGATCTTTGTCATATACTTATGATTGATTCATGATAGTATCAACACGTATTATACCATATTTGATATGTGTATATTTTGACAAAGGTAAAGTTAGTTTGTAATTTGTCTTAATATCATCAATGGATGTTGTATTATTTTACGTAGTTGTATAAAAGGTTTAAATGTTTTCTCTAATCTTATTATCTACATCACAAGCTTTATGAGCTACTACAACTCTTCCTACGTTAGTGACATCCTTTTGTAAATATTTCTGATATGTCTTTTTGTCTCACTAAACTTGCAACATCATCTAATATTAGTAAATAGTTCTGTTCATATGTACCCGCAATCTTCTAAAATATAAATAAAATAAATAAATCTCCTCTATCATAAACATTAGAATATCCTTTCCATTCGTCAGACCGTATACAAAAAATATGTACATCTTCTTTAAAATGTTCTTGGATATTCTTACGCATAAATGTGGTCTTTCCACTTGCCGCTTTACCATAGACAATAAAGTGTAGGTTCTCTTGTATTAACTGACTTGATGGTGTATCTTTTTGACGAGATGGTTGTTTCCAACTTTAAAGTTTTTAGTTTGTTCTTTATAAAATGTAACCTTTTTCTGTTTTTGTGTTTGTAAGAAACCTAACCAATTCAAGAAATAATAGATGAGAAGATAGTGACTCATATAAAAATAATTTTTATACAATGAAATTGTAGAAACCCAAGAACCGACTAAGATCTGAACGAACCATCTTTGTATTTTGGGAGGGGATTTTCATATAAGACGTTATGAATATGATGATTAGGTATGTTCGTATATAAATTTTTTCATTGGCTTCTCAGTTGAATTTTCCATTTTTTTTCAAAAAAATACTTATCAGACTCGCGAGTCCGGACTCAATAGAGGTCTTTTTTTGAGTGTTTTATACCTCTCTAAGACCTCCGGACTACTACGGAATTTCTAGTCCTATACCCCCCCTCGGACCGAATGGGTCGTATATGACCCACGGCATTTTCTTTCTTTGATCTATTGTAATTCATTGTTATCTATACATTTACCTATGTGATATCAATAAATTTGACAAATGATGACCAATACGTATTCTGGTTATATTTGTTAGGTTCCTAACAGCCTAAGTCCATATTCACATGGACAATAAAACATGTACATACAATTTTTACTTTTTGATTTTTATTCAATGTTTCTTCACCCCTTATTTATGCTGAATTATTACTTTCTTATATTTTTCTTATAATATGTGACGTTACTGATACATACAATCGGTATGTCTGACATCAGTATTTTACATGTGGTCACTGGACATGACTACATAGGAGACCCATTCGGTCCAAACTGCAATTTTTCTCTTCCATGAATAACACGCAGCATTTATCAGTAACGCACTTATGGCAGTCGATAGAACTCACGTGATCGATAAAAACAGTTTCTCCTGTTTGTCAGTTATAATCAAAAAAAGAATGACTATATAAAGGTTGCTACGAATCCTGAATCTTCAGGTAGAGTAAATGCTGGATGAGATTTAATCTTTGAAGTTGACAATCAACAAAGTTATTTATATTTACCTGATTCCTTTTTACACTGTGAATATTCTTTATATAGTGATGCTGATTTTAAAACACCATTCAAGATGCTGATACTATTGCATTAGAAAACAATTTCTTTCCAAGATTATTTATGCAAATGCGTTTGGATGTTGAAATTCAAAATATAGGAACAACAAGCGATTCTCCAGGAATTATTGATTCGATGCTTCGATTTGTAACAATAGGTGAAAATAATAAAATGCATGAAATCGAAGGTTGGTTTCCAGATAATAATGATGGAATAATTGTAGATGATTTAACACACGCTGGAACAGATACAGCAGGAATTGCGAAGGATGTAGAAAATATTGCAAATCATATAAATAAAACAAGAGTGCATATAAAGAAAGACGTGCTTTTAATAAGAAAAGTGGGCAAACAGTAAATTGGTGATTGTCTCCATTATTCGGGTAGTTAGATTTTAATAAAATATCATGTCAATTAAAGTTCAAATTGATAATTCATCGCACTGCAAATAATGAATTATGGTAGAACTGGAAGAAAAGCATACTTAAAAATTGATAGACTGGAATGGTGGATAAAAAATATTACTCCTCGTTTGGAGGTTAAAACAACTATTACGAAAAGATTAAATACTAATAAACCAATTCCAGCAAGTTTTATGAAACGGATTGCTAGTTCTGTAACTTTTTCTGAACAAAGATTTAACTGGCATTTCACAAGGACATCAAATACTCCAAGATATTTTTACTCGCTTTTCAGAAGAATGAAACTCCTACTTTTGATAAGAACAATAGTCTTTTCCATATCAATTCTATTAGAAGTTCACAAATTTATTTAAATCAAACGCGTTATCCAATTGATTCATTAAGATTTGATAACACAAATAATCAATTCATGGAAGGACATGATGCTTATAGAAATCTATGCTGAGAATTTGGATGAGTTGAAGCACAATTAACTCCTGTAGATTGGAAGAATTTATATCGTGTTTTCTGTTTTGATTTAAGTGCATAATCTGAAGATATCATCAAGACTGGTTGTGATGCTACAATTAATATTGAAAAGACAAATTCCACAACATCATTGATGGCTTATGTTTTATTGCTAGAAGATGTAGAATATTCTATTGAAATTCTTGATGGATAGATGGCTAGGATTGGCTAAAGCCTATGAACAAAGTTCTATTGGTTAATAACCTGAGAACCTTCGGTTCGATTGGCTAAACCCAAGACTTAAAATTTTCTAATTAAAAAATAGCGCAAGCGAATAATAATAAAACGGTTGAATTAAAACTACCTAATATCATTGACAAAATACTCCGAAATCTATTACGATTAACAAAAAGAAATATTACATAAGTAAACCAATGATAGAGAATATTAAATTACAAGAAGAAAAGAATGGGGTATTCTACCATTAATTCCACTAATAATAGGTGGCATAGCAGCTGCAGGAAGTGTTGCAGGTGGGACAGCTGGCATTGTCCAAACAGTAAATAAAAATATATCAGAGAAGGCAGCATTAGAAGAACAAAAATGACATAATAGAGAGTTGGAGAAAGCACCAAAAGGGCAAGGAGTAGTAGATAATTGTATAAATAAATTGAATTTAGTTGATGAAAGGAAAAGAGTTCTTAAAAATGTACTACATAATATTGATGATTTAATTGAAATAAAATAAACAAAAGATGGTTCTGGAATATATTTAATTCCTAGTATGATTCGATAAATATATTGTGATATATATTTTTTAACCTTTTATTTTATCGATAAAAATGAATTTGAATAACTTAAGATTTTCTAATTTAGATCTATTGAATTATCTCTTAAAAGTAAATTCTGGAGGTGACATACAAAAACCATTAGAAAACTTTCCTCGACTTATTTGGAGTAAATATTCAAAAGAAAACCATTTACCTGGACATAATTTTACTGCTACCGGTACAAGATTAGATATAAGACTAGATGAGAATGATAATCCAAATCCAGGTGAAGAACCAATAAACAGAGTTGATGCAGCAGCTTATAGACATGATTTAGCATACAGACATCATGATGATAAATCTTCTAGACGTAGCTGATAAAAAATGATACAAGAATTGGATAATATTCAAAATCCTTTCTTTAGAGAAAGAATTGAAAGAATGTTTGCTAAGAAAGCTTTACAAGCAAAAATGTTATTAGGTGAAGGTTTGGATGAAACTTATGCCTCCGAAATTCATAAAGAATATCGAAAGCCTAAATATCTATTGAAAGCAAAAGTATTCAATAAAGATGATATTTGGAGTGCTGATATTATTCATATGCCGGACGAAAAGGATTATAAGTATATTTTAACAATCATTGATTTATGAACTCGATGCGCTTGGGTTTTTTAATGGCATAAACCATTAAAAATAAAAGTGGTTGATCAGTTAAATATGCGTTTGAAGAAATCTTTAAAGAAAGTAATATAAAGCCAAAAAAATTGTTTGTTGATAAAGGCTCAGAATTTTACAATAGAAATGTTTAGGCAAGGTATTTGAAATAGTTTGTTCCACTGAAAATGCTGGAAAAGCTGTAGTAATAAAAAGACTCAATAGGACAATAAGAAATAAATTATTGAAGAAATTTGCAGAACAAGGTAATTAGAAATGGTTGAAGATATTACCAGTAAATGTTTGAGGATTATAACAATAAGATTCATTAAAGTATTGAAGAAAGTCCAAAGAAAGCCTCTGAAAATTCAGACTTGATAAGAAAGAGAACATTTAAGAATAATTATGAAAATGAGAATAATTCTAATTTACAAAAACGGAAGCCGAAATTCAAGATTGGTGATAGAGTACGAATATTCAAATACAAGAATAAATTGGAAAAAGGTTTTTTTGGTTATTGGACTAAAGAAATATTTGAAGTTTGTAAAATAAATGAAACTTATCCGATTACATGTGAAATTAAAGATTTAGATAATGAAGAAATAAAAGGTAGGTTTTATGAGAATGAATTAAGTAAGCAAGTAAGTAGATGCTTTATTGGTTCACTTTACAAATTCTGTGAACACTACAACTTCCGATGACAATATAAAAAGTTAAGACTATGGTCATTCGATGGAAAAATTGGAATAAGAAAAAAACATTCAAACATCACTTACAAAATTTTATGAAGGAATTACTGTATTGCGCAGTCCTTGCAAAGGGTGGTCTGAGCACAGAAATTGAACGTAATGACATATCAGACTGTGGACGAGTGGTAAACATTTCCCTTAACAGAATCCTTTGGTTACACTTTATGGATTCAAATAATTTAACCAGGTTTTTTTCAGCACAAACAATCAGAGAACCAACATTAACATAAATCTTTCCGCCAATAATGCGAAAAGCGCGACGTTTAACCTGGAGCAAGTTATTCAATAAATATTTGGGAGCGTTACAAAAGGAAGGGAATGCGTATAAAAGAATAGCACGAATATAAGCATAGTAACAAGCCAATATAAGTGATGAATAACAACCGGACAGTTTAAGATTGCGGACAATGAAAAAGCGTTGGCTCGCTTTTTTAACAATCTTCGGAAAATGAGCAGGACATTTCATATCGTCAGAGAAAATAACGCCAAGGTAACAAAACGATTCAACATTTTTTTATAATAGAATCAGATGCACGTATATTTGATGTGACAATACTGGATTTGGTTTTTATATCCATTACATTACATTTAGAAAGGTTTACACGTAATGAAACAGAACGAGCCCAATTAATTATGTTGTTTCACTCTAACTGCAACTTATCCTGAAATGACGAACGTATGAAATGGAGGGTACGGATGTCATGCATATTTAATGACAGTCGAGTTAGAACACACGGGAGACAAATCGTTCATGATGAGGGCAAACAAAATCGGACCAAAAACACTGCCTTGGGCTACACCACTTGAAAGACACATCCATTATGAATGCATATCGTTTAGTACAATGCGTTGAGGACGATTGTACAAAAAATGACAAAGCCACAGAATTACAAAAGACATCCTTTAGCAAACATCTTTTAGCCCTAACATAATACCTAGAAACGATATTCTTTCTCGTAATTAATATAAAACATAAATACATAATTGACCACAATAAGTAGTTCCATGTTTTTGAATTTGAAAAGTATTGTATGTTCCATTTCCAAGTATTTCTTTTACTTCTTTTGTCGGAGGAAGACCATATGAGTCGAACCAATAGTTCTCAGCCTCCGGGGAATCAAAATAAAAATTCTGTTGATCATTTTTAACGCCTGCCGACCAATGAATTCCTTTTTGATCTGATGTGCGAAGACTTGTTACGAAATTTAAAGAAGATGGCCTATTTTTTAGAAAATGTAATTTAGCTCTCATTAAGACGTCGAAATTTTTTATTCTTAATTGTTTAGCAATTTTCTTCAGGTCAAAATTCGTAGTTGTTTGCTTTCCATGTAATTTTAAGAACTCAGCCGAGGCAAAAGATTTTGGGTGATAATTCAGTCAGGTCCTGATAACACAGCTCTCTTATGTTACTCAGTGTAGCTGTCGGGCTTTCACCTTTCATTTTACATGAAATGAAATCTATTTCAGAATTTCTCAGAAGAATTGTTTTGCCGCCATGACAATCATTCGCAATTGTAATCACATAACAATGGACGTTAAACTTCGGACAATAGCGTCATGCTAATGTGGGTAACTTATTCTGTTGTCATTGAACAGTTACATTCATCACTGCAACTAATGAATAGAAAGCAAAATATTGGAGCACATACTGCCACGTATTGACAATTTCATTCTTTCTGCGAGTGTTCTACGAGACTGTCTTCAACGATTCTGCCAATTTCATTTTTGCTGCGAACCTGCGATAGTGCGCCTCTAATTTCACTCATTCGATCTAAAATGACACGTTCAATAATCGCCTTTTCTGATTTAAAAAGAAATTCGGAAACTATTAGACATAAAGAACAGTGGAATATGCGTGTCGTAATATTAACAGAATTTCAAGAAAAATATCTAAGACCGAAGGAGGAAGAAGCCACGTGTGATGAAACACTTTCAAATAATTGTTAATTATTAATCGTTTTGAAAGTACTTTACAAAAAAACGGCGTGAACAACAGCTCCAACTATAATTTTGAAGAAGAAATAGAAATACGAATCGTTCCACCCAAACTACCAGATTATTTATTGTTTTTAAGAAGAGAAGAAGAAATTTCTGTGAACAGCATTGTGAAACTGTCGTTGCTGAAAGTAAGGGCTTTGACAATCATCAGAGGAAGTAGTAGCGTTTGCAAAGAATTGGGCTACTCACGAAGTTACAGCGCCTTTTTAAGAAAATTTTATAAATTATATTTACTGTTCCTTTTATCAAGGACTCGACGGAATCTATATCCTTTTTCCAAAGGAACTTTAGCATTATTGACTCTTATCTTCGTCGCGGGACGAAGCGACCAACTCTCGGTGAAAATTTGAATTCAATCAATTGAAATCACTGTATTATGCCATAATACATTTTCTTCTGCAAATGATTTCTACGCTGTTCTTTAAACTACTTATACATAGTATTATAAGAAATTACTTATACCAGTTTAAGAGAATCAAATGTATTATGCTATAAGACAATTTCACTTGTTTTGTAATAATGAAGAATATAAAGAAGCTGATGATACTTTTGGTTTTTCAGTTTCATTTTCCATTTTTAAGCAGATATTTTCAATACAATGCGTAGAAAGTTGAACTTTAGTTTTAAATTTTTATAAATTTAGGGAGGACCCTATTTTCATTTTGCAGTTTGTCCATATTTATTTCATTTACATTTTCATTTTTACGTATGATATCGGGTGCTGAGCGAAGCGGTGCGCCGGATATCATGGCCTCTACTACTGCCATGAACCGCAATTTTGTAATATATCGCTTAAGTAACTTTCGTTGTTGTGATGATAATTTCTTTGTCCTCAAACTTCTCACATGAGAAACAATTTCTCGAATAAATTTGTCATTAGCATGTCGTGCAGCATTATATCGCTGATTTCCTTTCATTCGTTGAAGAGCTCGAATGGCTCCAGAAAATTTTGAAGACTTTCGACTTTTACGTCTCGCCATTTTTCTCTTTCCCATTGTCACAACTTGAGTTTTCCATATTTGTATAGGTACTAACTTTTATGGCAGAAATGACACTCAAAATGAGCTATATCACAGTGTCTGCATTGACAAAATTGAATACAGGATTAAATGAGAGTATATATAGGCCTACATGCAATTAAAGCAATTGATTATTAACATGTATAGGCAAGTGAGTGCCAAAATGCGCACCGTAGGGGAGGGTGGGGCAGCATTGAACATGTTTTTGAACTTTTCCCGACAGTTTGAATACACTAAATCAAATGAGCCAAAATCAAACTCATGGAAAGTTGAGGGCATACTAATCTCAGTTGTTGGAAGTTTCTGTGACATTTGATCTCTTCACAATTTGAATTTTAGAATTTCTACCAAAGTGGTTCATATGTGGGGCACATCCCGGTGGAAAATTCCACGTGGATTCGACTTCAGAATTTTATATCGATTCTACGCATTACTTTGACCCGGCTCTCCACGTGGATTCGACGTGGATTGATACCCATGAAATCGACATCAAATCCACCTGATATCCACGTGGAAACTGTACCTATATCATCCACGTGGAAACATAATGAGTTTACGTAAAAACAAATTTTTGTCGATCGCTTCACGAATTCACGGCTTCAATACAAAGGATATTCAAAGCAAGTCGGCAAAACTTTGTTTTTACTGAAACAAATTCACAATGAAGCCATTACACCTGCATATAGCCATAAGGTGGTCATGTGGACACAGTTTGATATTTTTTCTCTGAGCTATGCGCAATGAATCAATCATTGAAAATGAAATTAAACTTATAGCTTGAAAATTACCCAAAAATAATTATTGACATGTACTCTTATTAGATTACACGAATTTTGACACATTTTTTATAAGCTTATTTTTCCGTGAAGTAAAATATTTTGCAAATGACTTTCTTTATAGTCAAACCAAACTTTTGAAAAAAAATGGTTTCTGTGCGTAATTATTCATGTTTTCCAGCAGTACGTTACTTTGCAGTCATCTTGTTCATATTGCATAGTTAATTGTAAGCAACATTCGAGCTTCATGGATTTTGAAGTGTTCGAAATTATTTTTTTGAAATTGGGTTGATATGGACATGTATGATACATGTTTCTTATTTTCATCAAACAGCTATGTATTGCAATTTGCCAATGCAAATTTGGACCAGATTTGATGACAGTGAACGTGGAAAGATTTGAAATGAAACCCTTAATAAACTAAATAAGGGAGAAATTGAATAAAAATTGATTCATATGCACAATTTTGGTTATTAAAATTGTGCTTTTAATTGGCCTTCACGGAATTTACTTTCCCAAATAATTTCAAGAATATAGTCAAGTGATAAAAAAAATATTCACATACATATGACCGCACGCTGTTTTCTGCCATCAAGTTATGTTTTTGTGCATATAATGTGAGCGTATATGCTCCTGTTTTCCAATGTTCTTGGAAATAAACATTTTTGACTTTTGACTATATTGATATAATAATAATGTACGATAAATTTGACTGATGTCCACACTATTTTAAAATAGATTGATTATTTTCCGACAGAAATGATTGAGATCCATGAGCCATGACAGCGCATAGAATTACAACAGTTTTGATCAATATCATCAAATCAAACTCATTTCTTATTGAAATCGAGTGAAAAATAAAGGTACTCAAAATTAACTGAAGTTTAGTCAGCGACAGGTGTCATAAAATCGCCATTTTCCAAACATTGAAAATATATTGAACACTTAAATATGTTGAACAATTATTCCAAGTCAATAGATTTATCAGCGTGACGTTTCGTTTGAATCTTTATTTCTTCCCATAGGAAAGATTATTAAGGCCCGTTCAGACAGAGCACGGTTTGCGGCTATTTTCTGCCGAGGTAATTGGCTTCTCGAATTCTATCATTAAACTCAGTACAAAATCGCAGATGGCGTTCCCACACGATACGGTTTGTCGCAGTTGAAATGGATCTGAGCCCAATTCAACTGCGGTTCTTTCATTTTAGAAAAAAAATTTGCTTCTGATTGTAAAATGAATAATGGCATCGCATTCGCCATAAAATTTCAATCTTTTCGAAGTCCATTTTGGTAATTTTGGTCAAGCATTGAGATAACTAGATCAAAGAAATCATTTGATAACAAACCTCATGCTTTAAGTGTGCGGGGCGGCAGTTAACCAGACGGTTATTACCAAAGTCATTATTTCAGATTGTTCTCGATCTACCCAACCGATTCATGTGATCTACACTGCAGATAAATCGTAGTGATATAATGAATCTGATGAGATTAATGACTTCTCAATTTCATAAATTTTTATTATCAGAGTGTCAAAATTCGCGTTCAAATTTAACAGAATGTGATTGGCATTTCAATTGCGCGACTTCTTTGTTCTGGACGGCGATCAACTCTCATAAATCATCTGTGTGTCACGCCCACGCCGATGAGACATTCGCAGCTCGTGAATGTCAGCGATGAGACTGTTCGATGACCTTAGAAGACCGATCCCTTGTTTTTTTTGATGACGTCTCTGAAATCGGATGAAACCATGAAACAAATCAGTGCATAATGCGGTACATCTATTCTTTCCCCCCCCCCCACATTTTTCAAGTTTTCCAAAATCATCAAATTTCGCCAAAGTTAGTCACATTGGGTTTAGAATAGACTTGAATAGAATAGAATCTTTCACTGAGTGACAATACAACACCACTGAAAAGTCTTACTTGAACTCTGGGATGAAGGATTGGTCCCTTGGATACTCAGTTAGAATACAAGGTACAGCTGTGATCATGAACTTCGTGTGATTGTTGTCTACAGACAAATGACGAGCAGTTTTCTAATTCTGAGGCTGTGAATGTTCTACAAGTCAGATAAGAGGAGTTTTACACACTCAACGCTATGCCACGTTAGTGAGATCAAGTAGGAGCAAGAGAAGATCGTTGACGATGCAACACTTACGGGTGTCGACAACAGAAAAGTGTGGGGAGGGAAGAATAGAAGTACCCATAATGCTTTTCGTAGAATGCTATGCACCCACATTCTTTTTTCTTTTTGATCTCCGTAGAATTAGTGACGAGTACAGTAAATTATACACCTCGCAGTCTGAGGAATTCATCATTAGTGATACAATAGAATGATTTAAGTAACATGGCAATTGAGATGATTTCATTGGTTAACCTAGACAGTGAAAGACTACAATCGGTCCATTTTCATTGAAATGGTGTATTTATCCAGCAATTTTGACAAATTTTATATTTTCAGAATGCTCGCAATATCGTCATTATGAATACATAACTTTTCATTAGATCTGATATATAGGGATTCCAAAATCCAGGAAAATCTTGATCCCGGGATTGAGTAGAATCGTAGACATCCTCTTATAAAGCACAGATACATGTAAATAGCATGGGATTGCGGCAAGGACTGCAATCCCGCGATTCCTTGGGTTTGCGCAAATCCGAAATCCCATCATTGATTGATTAATTTAGTCGTTATCTTGGTAGTACTAGCTTATGGATGCTTTAAGGCTTCGTTAGTGGAAACCGAAACGATTTTCGAATACTTTTCGATGTCTTTCTTTGAATTACTAATTTAATAATATTGTAGCCCATATATTACAGTTGTGTCAGCATACTTGTATGTGTGACTGTATACTTACGTACTTTATGTTTATCTAATCATGCAGGGTAGAGATTCCACAGTCCCGGGAAATCTCGATCACATGATTCCGGGATTAAGTTGAACAGTAAATGTGCTATGACAAATCACATGTGTATATTAATAATATGGGATACCGGGATGTGAGAATAGCCATAAGTTGGAATTGCAGCAAGTCGGTTTACTTACAATATCGCAATCGACTTAAAATTTGTTCCGCTTTAAGCACTAATGGAAAACGACTTACAGCTACTAATAGAGTTACAGAAAACAGTTGCAAATTCATGATTATGGCACTTTCAATCTACAGTTTCCCGAGATTTGGGATTGGTATAGGGTGAAGACCCGGGATTAGAGCCTGCCTAAAACTCCCGGCTTTTCTTGATCCCGGGATTCGGAATCACAAGCTCTGACCCTTGATCGATATTGACAAAATGCAAGTATACCATTTGTAGCTCGAAGTAAAATGGCAATCAAGATAATCATGATTCACGACTTTCAATGCATTTAACTAGCACATTGAGATATTCCAAAATCCCAAGCTCGGGATTGCGCGATTGAAGAACCTTTTACATGCCTTTTTACTGTATAAGCTAAGCTATTGCTGTGAATAACAACTATGGTCAAATAGAAGTATTCTTCCTGAACAAATTAATCCCGAGATTGAGTTAAACAGAGAATAATAATGTAAATAATATATACTGCAGTCTTGTGAGCAATTTGCCTCCTAAAGATCTCAATCCCGAGGATTAGTTTGATTCCTTATCCCGGTATTGTGTAGGCCTACTTCGCCAGCGATGTTCATCTTCAAATTGGTCATGCTCTAAAATATTGTTGGCTTTGAGAAATGACAAGCTCAAATTTAAGTCTCGACCTAATTCAAAAGTCTTATCAATGGATTATTAAAAACGTAACGTTGACGATTATAATGAAATGTGAAGAGCCTATAACTATCATGTGTGGATTTCTGGTAGCTTCACCTTCGCCAATCTGTCTTTCTTCAGACAGAATACAGCTATATTGTTAATTTCTCAATCCCGGGATTTTGACCCTCCAATCCCGGGATTTCGGGATCCCAGGGATTCGAATCCCTACTGATATGCTTCTGAGGTGAAACGTGCTGTGATATTCAATCTCCCACTACAGTAGACACACCTCTTTTGAAGTTGACGAGAGGTATTTGCCGTCTCTAAAACCGTGCTCTGTCTGAACGACATACGGTTTCTTTTCAATAATGGAGGGGGCAAAAACCGCAAACAGCAAACTGTTCTCTGTCTGAACGGGCCTTTATACCCTAGCAGCCATGATCATCATTTTCAGATATAAATTGATTTTTACACACGATTTTTTTCAAGAGTATACGACCTTAAGATGATCGTCAGTGACGACTGAGGAACACAACAGAAGTCACTATTGCTTTGGAATCATCATGAAAAAGTCACAGGTCAGTTTATGAACTTCTTGCGATATGAAGTGAGCACAAGTGACGACTTATCATTTCATTAAATCAAAATTCTTGTTAAGCAGTCCTACAGAATTGTTGTTGAATGATGTCGACATCAATTTATCTCAAAATGGACCTAGCACACATGTATGTCACACACATGGGCATAATCACTAAATTGTCCAATTTGTGAGACACATTCCTTCCTGTCTATTGCAAGTGGTCATCAAAGAAAACACCGATCTGCGGGCTTCAACGCCGGCAGCGTCAATTAGGGAGAGTAGTACATCCACTGTTGCTCTCTAAATCTGTGGTCGGCTGACGTCATCCCTCCAGTGAGCGGATAGACGGTAGGGTTACTAGTCACTTCGACCCCCTGACATTTCGACCCCATAAATTAAGTCATCTTGACCCCATAAAATGGGGTTATCAAATCTACTCTTCTGTATAATGCGTTGGCTACATATATAGATAAATTGATGTGCTCTTTTCAATTTCCTGCCTATTAGCTGGCTGTCACAAGCTCCATCTGTCTGTTACATCGATTTTAACATCTATCAAAGATTTCAAATTCCGCGTGTTGTGGGTTATTTTTCCTAATGGATATTTCGGCCTTAATTTGCATTCATTAGTTAAAATATGGCTCATAGTGGTCCATTCTACCTATCTGAAGTGGATTCACTCAGTGATAATCAAGCACTGACGACCAATCCCTAATTCTTGGTCGAATTACAGCATATTCGCGTAGGAGGGTCGAGGTTATTTTCCTTATTGAGAATCAGACCTCGACTTTGCGCTCAATCGAAATATCGTGACTGATTTGCCCAGAATATGCCTGTTGCTTTCTTTGGAAAGAGATAAGAAACGCAGGAAAAGGAAAAGAACTCGAAAATCGCTAAGAACTGGGGTCGAAAGGAGTACATCGATGAGGTTATTGTCTACATAGGTTAATACGTGCAAAAATTGTACTCAACTTATGAATAAGCCATCCTGTAGCTATGTTATGCCTATTGGGAAGAAAAGTACTGAGGTGCCTTTGATGTACGGGCACTTTTGCATCTTGATATTTAAAAATTAATTTCAGCCATTTTTTCTTTAGATGCAATTGCAGCTTGTTTGAAATTGACTCTATTTGAAGTTGCTACAGCTGATTTTAACTTGGTGGTATTTCCAAACTGATAAATGACGAATGCAACTTTAGCAACGCGTTGGCCATGCATTCAAAAGCGCCGTCTTCCTATTCGCTAATCGTCAAGTGGATGTTTTATCAGTAGTATACATCTTTTATGTTTGAAATTATTAAAGTTAAATTACACTATTTTGACAATCACAGGTATCACATCCTGTTATTCTCTTGTATCATTCGGTCCACCACTGTCCGTTCATATTCTGCGCACCCACAATGCATTTCTAACTCATTCCATCATTTAATTGGATCTCTCAGACAAATACATGGCAATCTATCTCTCCATATCAACGCGACTTTATAAAGTGCATGATAAGCCCAAGCAACTCCAGTTCGACATGCCTCACTATTTAATGACTTGACAACGCGAATGCGTGGCTAAGCGATTGAAGTCATAGAATCGGATCAGTCGATCATATTACTGCTTCTATCTGTTATAATACATGATTATCCACCTCACTATGTGAGTGCGAGTCTTTAGAAGTGTCTATGAAGTGAGAGCATCCCGTTCGACATGCCTCACTATTTAATGACTTGACAACGCGAATGCGTGGCTAAGCGATTGAAGTCATAGAATCGGATCAGTCGATCATATTACTGCTTCTATCTGTTATAATGCATGATTATCTGCCTCTCCATGTGAGTGCAAGTCTTTAGAAGTGTCTACGAAGTCAAAGCATCCCGTTCGACATGCCTCACTATTTAATGACTTGACAACGCGAATGCGTGGCTAAGCGATTGAAGTCATAGAATCGGATCAGTCGATCATATTACTGCTTCTATCTGTTATAATGCATGATTATCTGCCTCTCCATGTGAGTGCAAGTCTTTAGAAGTGTCTACGAAGTCAAAGCATCCCGTTCGACATGCCTCACTATTTAATGACTTGACAACGCGAATGCGTGGCTAAGCGATTGAAGTCATAGAATCGGATCAGTCGATCATATTACTGCTTCTATCTGTTATAATGCATGATTATCTGCCTCTCCATGTGAGTGCGACTCTTTAGAATTGTCTATGAAGTCAGAGCATCCCGTTCGACATGCCTCACTATTTAATGACTTGACAACGCGAATGCGTGGCTAAAGCCTAGTTTCCATTAAGATTCGCTTGTTCGAACGGTTAAGCGAATTGTGCGTGCGCTTTGTATTCGCTCTAGGGAACTAAAATTCGCGCTACCGTAAAGCGGTGGCTGTATCGAGCAATCATGATTTCTAAGGACGCCGCCAAGCAAAGCGAATAGGGATTCCCAGAAGTAAAAAATAGAACATTGAATTATAGTGTTTGATGACTGGTGAGTATATCAGGTAAGGTAGTTTCTCAGAAAACACATAGTACGTGGCAGATGGAGTGTGATCAGCGTTGCGCATTGGCGATTTTACTATACTACAAGCGATTAAAGAAGAAGAAATCAAGGAAGAGTCCACGGTTTTGGCTTCGTTCAATATATCTACTGAGAAGTGAACGAAGTGAGTATAGATTATTTATCGAGATGCTAGATCACGACAGTGAAATGTTTTTCCTATATACTCGAATGAGTCAAATGAAATATAGATACCTCCTTCAACTTTTCAGTCCTTTGATTTCTCATTGTGGGCCACGACAACCTATTACTCCAGGTGAAAGACTTGCCATGACTTTGAGATTTTTGTCGACGGGAGACTCTCAACAGAGTATTTCGAACAGTTTCCGCGTTTCCCGATCATCTGTTTGCAGAATTATTGAAGAAAATATTATGAAACTTATATACTTATATACAAGTCATAATGTTGACTAAATAAGCCATATAGTGCTTCCTGTTTATTTCTCGATAGGCTACCGCAGTTATGTAATTTTTATATTTTACTTTCTTAAAAATTATTATTCATGTTTGATTAACAATATTTCAATAAACTTAAACCCGAAAAATCGAATAAAAACATGAAACGAATGTCTTTTAAGAATGTATATTTTAATCAAATTACAATTGTATATTTAATTGTATATTTTCTCATAATTCATAAATATGATAACATAAAACTGAAATACTATCCCAAGACCTCAATCGCAAACCAAGTCGCAATCTTACTATTAGCCTACTATTATTACGTAACACAATATCGATCACGTTATCCGTGAGATTCAACCAAGAAGATTCAAGCAATCACTAGAATATGCACAATTTGTACATGCTTGAACAATCTCGTATAAAGATTCACTTAATTTCATTCCAGCAAATGCTTGCTTATTTGGCGGGAGTCCTTTTAGTTCCGTAGCTACGGTTCGACCGAAACAATCATTCACATCTTGAGATTGAGGATTATGAATAGTTTTGATTGTATCCAGAATCTCTTCGTCGATTGAGTTCACTGTATTTCGCTTCTTCTTGATAGGTGGACCTGCAAAATGTTTTGTAGAAGGAGATTCCAACTCAATATTCGAATTTTCGTTGTCTTCGCTTTGTGACATTGTTTCAATGGTGGCTTCTGGAACGATAATGTTTGAAAACGTTTTTCGAGGTCGAATCGTATCACTGAGAAAATCTAGAATATCGTAGTAAATCCATTTTGACTGTGATGTAGCTGCACTACCGCTGGTAGTTTTGCTCAATTTCGTTCGTGATTTGACGTAAGTATCGCGTATATTTTTCCATTTTTTCTTCGCTTGATCGACTGGTACGTTCAATTTCTCAGCAATTTCTCTCCAGGAGTTATCTTTTGCAAAATTGTTCTTATAATCAGAATCAGATGGATCATACAAATGTGGCTTGTCCCGTACAAGCTCCACCAAAGTTTCTGTTTCTATTTGTTCTGCTTCGTTCTTCTCCATCAGCGCTCCGTATACCCCTCGATGATGCATTTAAATGAATGAAAACACTGATGTGGGATTCCCTGAGGATTATTAATAGAAGACTGGTTGGATTCGACAGGCATCGTGACTCATTTTTCGCTTTGTTCGCTTCGCAAATGAAGATAGAAGCGACTTGCCACATTCATTGAAGCGGCGTCGCAGAAGGGAGAGGCGATAAAGCGAAGCGCGAATTCTAATGGAAATCTCTTTTTTTGATACAAGGCGAAGCGAACGCGAAGCGAACGCGAAGCGAAAGGGAAAGCTGATGGCATGGAGTAATTGACCAATCAGCAACCTATTTGATAATTTCGTGTTAGTAAGCGAATTTAATGGAAACCGGCCTTAAGGGATTGAAGTCATAGAATCGGATCAGTCGATCATATTACTGCTTCTATCTGTTATAATGCATAATTATCTGCCTCTCCATATGAGTGCGAGTCTTTAGAATTGTCTATGAAGTCAGAGCATCCCGTACGACATGCCTCACTATTTGCATCCTGTGTAACATATCAGGCCCTCCAAGAGTGGTGCAGTGCTACTGTTAGTTTGTTGCTGTGGAGTTTTGGCTAGATTGTTTTTACTGTTGGTCCCACTTCGCACCTATGGGCGCACTTATTTGACAAAACTTTCGTATGATAAAATTATTGACAAATCTGTCTTTTTATGTGATTTCTACTCTTTAGAATTTTTTTTTAAAGTGCTGTTGACAAAGTGTGCTTACGAAGATTAACAGAGCACTGAGTTTCGTGTTTCAGGTTGATGAAATGAAAGTTGAGATTGCTGTTTCTGAAGAATTATTGAAGAGGATTATAAAAGATGGACCGACTGAGGTTTTGGTGGATCTCTTAAAGGACGCTGGAATTGAGTGTTCCCTTTCATTGAAAAGTCAGCATTTTAAGTCTCCCACCTCTCACAAGAAAGCGGGTGCTGCTTACCGGTGAGTTGCTGAACATTATTGCTAAGTCGATGAAATCTTTCCGTCGTAGGGAGCTTTCATTAAAATGTCATGGGCTGACGAACAGGATTGAGCCATCCTGCTCCTGCATTGTCATAAAATGTCAACTTACCGTTTAGAACAGATAGTCTAGGATTTAATATGCTATAAACGCTGTTTCTCAACTTATGACTTAACACATTGCAGGGTGTACTTTCGCTGCCTTCAACCTGCGTGTTCTTGTGTGTGGAGTGGGCATCTTTTGGACTACCCAGCCAGCGATCCAGTAAACATGGAATTTATCGGAAGAGGACAGATTGTTCATGATCCGGATTTCCAGTCAAGAAGGAAATCTACCAAGGCTGCAAGGGAGGCAGTTAAGCAGGCTTTGGATTCCGGTGTTGGGCCCACTGAGGCGTTTGAAAACTGCGCTCTGGTTCACGGGAAAGATGTTCCCACCTTAGCCAGCATCCGGAAAGCGCGTAATCCTGGATCCAGGACTGTGTCCACAGAGCTGCAATTACTTACCCTTCTCAAACGCACTTGCGAAAGTACAATGAATCCGGATACAACGATTCCTGGATATTTGCAGGTTATACATACTACCTCATTAATCCCTTTTCTCTTTATTGATTGCTCATTAAAACGGTCGTAAACGGGATCAGATTCTACTGGTTTTGCGATGTTTTCAGTATTGCTTCAATTGGTTGAATATAAACTATGTCCCTTCGAATGCAATTAAGTCCGGTGAATTCGATATTTGTGAGACATGAGGAAATAACCAATTAAAAAAATTTCGGACTTGTGTAAGTTGTGGTATAATTCAGTGACAAAATTGAACAAAAATTTCAAGCTATAGGCCCGACTGTAATTTCGTGTCATACCAAATTTGAAATTCGGCTTTGCAGATATTTCATAGATATGCGAGTTATATTGTTTTCTGATGAAAGCCACATGATGCTCTGGATATTGATTTTCATATGAAACATATCTTCCCTATAGATATTTGATTTAACACATCGATCCCTTTATATACCTACAAATACTAAAATATTGCATGATTAAAAATGAAAGTTGTTTGGTCATTTGTAACACTGGTGAAAGATTTCTTCATGATGATTATCATTTAAGTGAAGTATTAGAAGTAGCAAATGAAAATGTTTGGGATTTAACTTGGAAGAGATGTGGAGACTTTGGAAGAAATAAAACATGAATGGCATTCTGTTGCAAGGCGTGATTGCTGACGGTGCATCCAGTCATCACCCAATTGATGTTGTGTGATCATCTGCAGCAGAAAGACTTCGCCATGATGATTATCATTTAAGTGAAGTATTGGAAGTAGGCTAGCTTTTCCATTCAGTCGTTGTTCTTTTCATCATTTTTTTGAATTTCGAGCTCTTCTGTTTTGTGTGCATATTGCACTCTCATCCTCAAATGCATTCATTGCAATGTTGATTGTAGTAATAGAGATGTGTATTGTCTTCAGAATGAGACCTTATTTGTAAAATTCTGTCGGATAATTAGAAAGTTATGCTGCATTAAAATTTAGTCACATTATTTATGCCGCACCCTGTAGGTGATCATATTTAAGAAAGAGCTGAGCTTTTATTTATTCATTCACTATAGACACATGATTATAGTGCGCATACAGTGTACATTCCAAAGGACTGATGGGCTATATTTTTGAGGCTATATAAACACGTTTGAATATTGCCATGTTCTCAAATGATGTATTTCTTTGACAAAAAGAAAATAGAAATTCAGTGAACATATTAACATGATTATTTAGTGACTTGTTTACCCACGATGTTCAACCTCATTTAGATTATCTAGACATCAAATAATCTCAACATGGACTTATAGTAACATGTCTATTGACCAAAGCAGTACTGTAAATTTTGCGCTTTCTTCATTTGAGTTAAGCTTACGCATGCATACCCTACACCGGCAAAATAACACGTAATTAATTTAGATTCTCTTTCAATTGTAAAAGACCACCTTACTTAAGTAGTAAATATATGGTGAATGAAACCCTATTGGAATGAAACCCCAATTTTTGGTGGCCCAATCCCAACCCAATCCCAATTGGGATCCCAGCACCCAACGGCATATCAGGAATTATCGACTTAGCTGAATTTAAATGTATTCCTTTCCCATAGCATTTCTGTCGGATGAATCACATCTGGATCAGCAGTACTGAATTGTTCACATCTAGCTAATCAAGGACGGAAATGGGATTTTGAAATTCATGTACACGCAGACATTTCTCAATTCATCGTACATACATCACTCTTTTCTCAATTTACTGAAACGAGACTAGGCGTAGGCCTACCTCAAAGCATTGAAAGCTAAATCGATGTTATTGATGCATGTTATCTCTCGTCTTAAGTAGCAAAATTGCGTCATACGTGTATTTTCACAATTAATACGAAACCATTGAATTCGGCTTTAAATTCGATCATCTATAGGATTGTATTCGATCAAGCAGTAGCTAAAATGGAGACGATGTAGGTAATCCAAGCTCGCGTAAAGTTTTGAAACTATGATGATTGCAAAAGTATCTGTGCCAATTCTTATCTTCTATTGTATATATTTTGTCCGATATCTTAGTTGAGGACAACCAAAAGTTTAATATGCAAAGCTGGGTGGACTTTTTTTCGGTTTCCGATTTTTTATTAATATTTCATTGGGTCTCGAGATGCGGCGAAAATGAAATAGAAAAACAGGGGTAGGGGATACAGCTGCTAACTGATCAAGAAAGCCTTTCGCTAAGTCGGACATATTTTATGTGTTGTTTCATCTCTGTCAGTCTCAGTGATTTTATCGCCTTCGGCTCGGAGAATGCATTATCTTCTGATACTCGTTGATACTAAAAGATTATCTTCCGAATTATTACATATTATATTATTACAGTAAGTCCTCGAATAACGAACATTCGAATAACGAACACCGATTCTGGAACTTATTACATTAATTCGCCTCTGTTCCTGCTCTTCGCTTCGCTGGAATAGGAATTGTGCATGCAAATTCTTTAGCTTTTGTCTATGCTGACGTAATTTATTTGCCTAAAGGAACATATCAGCTTGGATTGGCTACTATACACTTAAAATTCTTGCCACAATCAATGAAGTCATAATTTTTCATATTTTCTGAGTTACATTCAGGTTGCCGTAGTGAAATGTTTGTTTTCACAATTCAATGCATCTGGCTTTCACGAGGTCGAAGCCATATTTCTATGCGCCTTGCTCCTGAAACCACCATGAAACGGGTGGGAAGCCATTTTCCACGATGGTTCCAGGAGCAATGCTCATAGAAATATCGTTCCGACCTCGTGAAAGCCAGATGCATTGAATTGTGAAATCGATCCTACGAGATCGCCTGGAAACAGATGCCAAAGTTAAATGTTAATATTACGCCTTTCACTTTTGAACTGAAGCACTTCCTCAATCGGTTGAAATTGTTTTAAGGAAATAAATACTGTACCTGTCAAGCTTATTCTACACAGTGCTGACCAACTAAAATTGGCCGAGAAAGCAGATATATTGCACGTGGATGCTACCGGAGGACTGCTGCGGAAGAGTATCTACACTAAAAAGGAATTATATCTTTTCTTAATTGTTTCCTGATTCCGCTGATTGCAATATGGGTCACTGTGTCAGCTCCTCAGATTTCGTGTCTGAGCGATGTCGATGTGAAGACATCACATATTGGCTTCACAATGTTTTATGCAGCATCAACCGATTAACGAACAATCGCATCGATTGTTTGCATCAAAAAATTGTAGTTTGTGATATGTCATGGGCGATCATTCATTCAGCAATCCTAGTTTTTTGTGGGTGCAAAATTGACTGTTACCTACGCCAGTGCTACCTTATGCTGGAAAGGAAAAGCAACATTCAAACTTCGAGGGTATTTTTGTGCAGCAGTCATATAATTGGCCGACTGTCAAAAACATTGCCAGGCTTTTCAAACCCGAAGCTGAAAAGAACGTTTCTGAAATGTTTTGCTGGTATATTGACCGCCACCTCCATGGAAGACGCTAGAGAATTGTGGCGCTTGTTGACCGTGGTTTACAATAGTGAGTATCTAACGTCAGAAGTGACTCAGGCTAAGCGTAAGTTGGATGAGGCTGACGGCGAGATTCTCTTGGAGGAGATGGATGGCCCAGAACCACCACAGTTCAATAATGACTTCCTGGATGATGAGGGACTCCGTAAAAGATCTCCATTTAATCTCTTTTTTCGGAGTGCAATTTCTACAAACTCTTACGTGAAGCGCGGGATGAAAAATCTTAATTACAATCCTGATGCAGTGAAACACATAATGGATCATTGGCTCTCACTACACGGCTTGTGGGGTTCACCTATCCTTCGAGGAAGTGGACGTACCTACATCACAAACGCAAAGGTGGAGACATGGTTTAGGCAAGTATTATGTCGCACAATATTTATCAAATGCTACATGTTTACACAGGGTGGCGATTCAATACTTTTTGCGCTTTCACTGTATTCATTTCGCTTATCTCAGGGTAATACATTTCTACCTAATCAATGCTGGAGTATCTTACGATTTTCTTATACGAGCATTTCTACTGTCCATGTATGCCAAGAACTTCTTCATAAAGCATTCTGAAGCATTGTGGCAAAAATTATTGTTAAATTCATCATGGTTAATAATTCGATCATCGGTTCGAATAGAGAAATGCAAAAGCGCCAGTCACGATTACTTACATCAGATCCTGCTATTCTATACAGACTTAAAAACCATAGTGTGCATTGGTTCATTGTGTTTACCAAAAAATCAATATTTATGCGAATGCAAGAGCCTATTTCTGTAATTGAAATCTAGTTTAGAATAAAATAAGAAAGTGAACATAAAGATTGCAGAGTAGCAGTTCGCCTGGGCACTGAATAGAAAGATGTCCCCAAACTTAAACAATTTAAGCACAGCAATTCCTTGGCAGCCGTAGACGCTGCGTTTCACCCTACAAGCAGCGCTTGGGCCATTCTGAGCCGCACTGATGAGCCCTTCTAGGGCGAAACGCAACGTTTACGACTGCCAAGGATTGTTGTGTTGAAATTGTTCAAGTCTGAGTACATTTAAGAAAGCAAACGCTTTGCACGTTCAAATACAAAATACAGAATCTTTTCTTATAGAATGTCTCAGGTCCGATATAAATACAAGGAATTTCTTTGATATTCTAGAATACTCAGAAACAAGAATTATGTGAATCCATCAAAAAATACAAATGGACCAATCGGCGCGATCAGTCGAGGGAAGCTTAGAGCAATTGTTAATCCTATTTTTGAACATGATGCTGCTGAGCGCCTGTATGCTCGCTTAGAATACAACGGCTGTACTGTGAATTATACCAAAAAGAAATATTGTAAAAAAAATAAGAATGAATTAAATTGTAATAGCAATGCAAAATGATAGCTGGATGACATTTGTGACAGCTGTAGACGTAAACTAAATCAACTTTTACACAGGTATAATTTGCCGTCATCTTAATCACTAGACATAATACGACGTCTAGTCAATTTTTTTCAAATCATCGTTTTAGAAAACCCAACGATTATAATCTTCATGACAAGCTTGATCACCACCGTGTTTGCATTGACCGTTTTGTCGTTTGCTACTTTACTTGCAGATACTACAACGATTTTCACGTAGGGCAAACCTTGCATACTTTTCTCATCCGCTTTAAAGAGCATGAAAATAAGGTGGGAGAACATGCGAATAAAGATCATCAGCGCAAAATGACTAATATTGACTTTGACATTAAAATCCTTGCTAAGCTAAATTCACCAATAACGACAAGTCTAAGTGAAGCCGACTTAATTAGAAAGTACAAAACCAAATTAAATCGGACACAAGAGCTGATCGATTGAGAGATACTCGGCCCTGAGAACACAGTGTATAAACCACTCCTTGCTCTTTCAGCTACTTTTACTACGCCATATCGCTGACAGAGTCTGTCGAAACGTTGGCCTGTATATAGCCTATAGTTCACCTTCAATATTTTATTAAATGCGCTCGGCCTACTAAAGGGAGTTGTCTTTTTGCTTTTTTGCCTCCCGAATGATTTGAACAACTGATTTGATTGAAGTATTGATTACATATCTTCTTAGTTTCATTCCTTTTTATACACATGTTTTCATCTTTTATGTCATACCTCTGTTCATCACAGATATATTCTTCAATTTCTTGCAGATGGGTTAAGCAATGCCATCTGAAATGCGTTCCATCTCAGAGAGTACCGCTTCTATCATTCATTGAGAAGCAGTTGAAGAGGACCAGAGCACGTGTACATACGATAACTAATGATCTCCGCGGAAACAAAAGACAGAGAAGTGCATGTGTTCGCTTATCGGCTTCATCTATGGCTGGATCCATTGATATTTGGAAGAGGAAATCGCAATATCTGAACGATATAATAATCAGTGAGTTCAAAACATTTATGTCATGTTGATGTCATTTAACGGTATAACACCAGTTCCTCCAATCAATGGAACCTCGGAAACAGTTTGTGTTCTCTGCTGTAAATGTACCATTTTGATCTATGCGGTAACTTCTTGACTATAAGAATGTGTCTCCAAGAATAAGGCATTGCGTCTTCGGGGCACGAGAGAAATGTTTGAAAAAAGTAAGCGCTACAAAGGGTCTTTCTGACAGTTGGTGCATCTGTATGACACGAAATGTCTTAATAACACTTAATTCTTATAACACTTAATAACACTTAATAACACATGTCTTAATTCTTAATAACACTCCAAATGTATTCGATTGGATTTAGCGGTGGTGAGTATTGCCCGAGTCGTAGAATGGAAATTCCACCTGTTCCTCTCGATTCAATTTGCGAGTGACATCCCGTTGTCACAGACAATGACAATATCACTGAGATTCTTTCCTATACTTTGCCTTTCGGCACTCAATTCTTCCAACCATTCGGCTACTCCTTCTTTTCGATAGGATCCACGTTCTGTTGACATTTTGACAACTCCTTCAGTAGATACTGCACCTGGCATATGGATGTTAGGTCCACGTGATGACGGCAACGCGCTTACAGTCCGAGTTCCTTTTCTCGATCGTCCAACATCTCTGCGGCAAAGCAGATACACGTTCGATTCATCCATCCAATATTGTGAGTAGTAAGAAAACGGCGAACACCCGACCGGCGCGCCCCCCCCCACTGGAACGACAGAGGTTGTGGTCTGTCGTGGTGTGCCGGCCAGGTTGGTTCCCGTTCACAAAATGTTCGCTGACTCCCCCCCCTCTGGAACGGCAGAGTGTCGTGGTGGACTTGGGCGACCGCCAGGATTTGTCTTGAGGCTATAGTGTGTGATGTTTTTCGTGCAATCTGCTGAATGTTGGGTTGTAAAATGGGCTGTTTCGAGTGGAAGGAGTGCTCGGATGAGAAAACGGAGGCCAGATGTGGATTCAGCGTGAAATTCTGCATCGGTATGGTGAATTTGAACGCAATCGGAGAGAAAAATTTTCGCTGACGTCCCCCCCTCGGGAGAGCTCGCTTCGATTTTGGCTTCCAGTGGACGGATTTTGTCGTGCCATAGCTCGTTTGAAAGCTAAGAGTGAGACAAGTTCATACTTGAAGGATAACCAGTCCATTTAACAAGACACCATTCTTCACCTTGCCGTTTTTTACATCGAATGATTTTCTCTACCAAATATGTTTCACTTTCAGTGACTACCTCAATCTCATCGCGGTAAAAGCTACCCTCAATTTTTTCATTATCGTAATCTTTCAACTTGTAGGTAGTCGGAGAGTCTTTTTGATTAATCCTTGATACTGTAAATACCTCCTCTGTCCAATTCGGAAAGTACCCTTTGGCAAAAACACTCTTCACTTTTGAGATACGAACTTTATCACCAATTTTCACATCACTTTTCACATGAGTGCGTTTACGTTGGAATGATTCGCGCACTTTATCTACATTGTCAGCATTTACATCTACTGGTCTGAGTCTAATAGAACGATGGATAGAGTGATTGTAGGCATGGAGTGTATCTTGTAGAACCTTTGTCCAATTTTGTGTCAAGTTGGCATTAAAATGTCGCCACAAGCGATTTTTTAATGTGCGATTAAAACGTTCAACGAGTGCAGCTTTATAAGCACTCTTTACACTAAACAACTCAATGTCATGCCTCTCAAATAATCTTCTCACATGCTGATTTTCAAACTCTTTTGATCACTCTGAATTCCTTTTGGAATGCGGCCTTCTCGAAAAATTGTTTGGAATGCTTTTGCTACTCCTTTCCCTTCTTTAGTTTTTAAAGGTTGAGCCCACGCATAACGCGAGAAAATATCAATGACGGTTAAAATAAAATTATTGCCCGAGTTATGTTTTGAAATGGAGGCAACATCACACAAATCTGCTTGCCACTGTTCATCGATGTCATGTACAATATAATGGCGGGTGCGGTACTTCTTTTTCGCTTGTTTGTGGAGTGTATAGGTAGCCTGACCCTTTAACCATCGTTTCACTTGTGATTGTGGAAGCCCACTCGCTTTTGATAATTTCTTGATAGATGCAAATCCTGCCGGATGTTTTACATCATAATAGATTGACTTCAAACGTTCAGTCGATGACGACTGACTTTTTTTTCTCCTTCTCATCCTTTTGTTTTCTTGCCTTTCTACATTTACAACAACTGCAGCATTTAGCTTTAGGGGTTTTGTGATCGTGTTCACATTGCTTAGGGGTTTCATTGTGAGAGCTGGCGCAGCAAGTGCAAGTGACAACGACATTCACCTCTGGTGGCTCATTACACGGCAAGCAACACATCTGCTTCATATTAATAGTCTGAGAACATGTATTTCCTAGGAGGAGCTGTTTTACGTTTTCCTTTTACTAGTTTTAGTGGCGATGTAGATCTACGTCGAGTTCTTCCTCTTGTTTGCTTAGTGAGTGTGGGAGGGGATGTAGCAGGTGACGTCTTAAACCAATTTGTTGGCATTTTCATCGCCTGAAGCATTGGAGCAGTAGCCACTGTTGAATCAAGTTCTTTCAATGTCTCATTATTCAAAGCAAATTTTGGCACATTATGCTTTTTCAATAGTTTAAGAAAGTATGACCAACCAGGTGGAACATAGCCCTGACGGCGCTTTCTACGTGTCGCATACTGAATCAAGTCTTCATAACGTGAAGCATCAATCACTTTATTTTCATCTGTAATGATTTCTCCTCTATCATTTATATTGAGATGGGGTTCAATACTGTTGAAAAGAGATATGGCATGTGCGCGAGATGCTAAAGGTGTAGCAGTCGATACAGAGTCACGCATCTTATTCTTCAAGTTTTTCAATTGCTCAACAGTTTCCGATTTTGAATAATACAGCACGATGTGGATCTTTGATGTGAACATTTTGCTGATAATCTATTTCTTTCCTATACATTTGATTTGCAAGAGGTTGCTTTACTTGCTGCATGGCAGTCAATTGTACATATTCATCCTGAGGAATAACAATCATGCGAGAATAAGAACTCATAGTTTGTAGATAATCATGGGAGTTTTCAAAATATCACTTCGAAATCTAAATTCTTCCGGACACTCTTGCGTAAAGTCAATGAATAAGTAACCGTATGGTTTTTCAGTAGCTGCTTGAAAAATTTCAATTAAGGCTTTTGATCCTCTGGGTGCAACTTGCCGCGCTAAAATCTCAAATTGACTTTTATCTCGCGGATTCTTGAAAATAGCATAATAGTGTGTATTCAGGTTTCGTGTACGAGCTTCTTTTCCATCAGGAAACAAATTTTGTGTGATATAGATGATAAAGCACCTTTTATGATGTGCTGCACGAGTGAACATATCTGTAACATCTTTTGAATTCTTACTTTCTTTTAATAAATCATCCAATACAACAACATCATTAGACTGAAGTTTATCCACTGGAATAATTCCTTCATGTCGAATAAAGTTGCGACCTTGCAATTCCTGAAATAGCGACGGTTGATAAATACCATAACACCAAATCACTCGATTGATAGGTTCCTTAAACAACTCCCTTCTTTTATCCAATAAATTCAGCGTGAAAACAGTTTTACCTGCATGAGATGGACCTGATACAGTCAGAACTTTATCACATTGAAGTCTGAAATCCATTTTATTACTTTGAGATTCAACATTTGCATAATTAACGTCTAGAGCTAAAGATATTACCCAATAGGTTGCCCACGGCAGGAGCTATCATTGGAAGTATTGCTGAAAGGAAACCGCCCTTTTGTGTTAGAGTTTTCCTCTTTCTTTGAAGGGTGACTTTAGGATTGGAGATGAAACGCAATTTTGTGACATATCGCTTAAGTAACTTTCGTTGTTTTGGCGCTAATTTCTTCGTCCTTAACTTTCTCACATGAGAAATAATTTCATGAATGAATTTATCGTTGGCATGCCGTATAGCATTGTATCGCTGATTTGCTTTCATTCGTCGGAGAGCTTGAATGGCTGAAGAAAACTTTGAAGACTTTTGACTTTTACGTTTCGTCATTTTACGTTTCGCCATTTTCCGTGTTAGTCTTTGCTAAAACCTATCTTTACCACATTTGCATAGGTAATAACTATTGCGACATAAGTGACACTCGAAATGATCAATATCACAGTGGCTACATTTGCAAAGTTGAATGCAATTACGTATGAAACAGCGTTGACAAAAAGCGTGCTTACATCTCTTGAAGATGCGCTTTTCATTTCCATCCTTTCGCTTACATACATCACAACACATAGTTTCGCCGTTACTGATGTCTATAGCAAGTATTTTTGAAGATATGAATTTGCTAGCCTTTTCTAAATAATAGACACATGTACAGAAGGAATATACTTCGAGAGTGAGCAGGCATAGCTCGAAAAACAGTTGTGCTACAATCAAGTACCACTGCATTTTCAATTTTTCTTTATGGAAAGTTGAATGTGAATATCTGAAATCGCTTCAATCACTAGACTGCTACCATGATGGTTAAATGCGTTAAGACGTTCAGCAATTTTTATCATATGTCTTTTAAAAAATTCTTTGGGGTGATCTACCACTTCCATTGAATAAGAAGCAAAATGGAAAGAGCGACTTTCCACCTCTTCCTTTCCAAAATGACTAAACTTAATTTTCTCAACAAATCGCCCCATGACAATGCTATCAGAGAATGTATTCATTAACTCTAGAAATAGAGTGCTAGCATCATCGACCACTAATTCGATGTCGGTCTCATCTTTATGAAAATGTATCACATAATCTTGAACAGCTCCTTTTAAACTTTGCTTATGAAAATGTAATGTTCCGCATTCGTTTGAGAAAGACATGATCGCCCTTTATCTAACCCATCCATTGCATGAAAACAACAACTCTTCTCATTGTAACATTTATTGAACCACTATAACAAGCATGCATTATAAATCAATGGTTTGAAAGAGATAAAATAAATACAGCTGATAACTATCATACAGCGAGCAATGATAACCATACAGGACTTTGGCAGTGTTGAGGTAAGGAGGAAAGAAGCATTGGTTATGAACGTAGCTACTACAACGAACAGACAAAATAGGAACACATAAATCCTTAAAACGTTTCGTGACTTCATGATAATGTTGATTCACTCTACTATCCCAAGGCGGGAGCAAAATATCATCAATGATTAGATTGGGAAATACTTTCCTCTCCTTACCAGGATTATTACAAAAGATGCGTATAACATTGAAAGTAGCTAACCATCGTTTAAAGTCAATAAGAAGAGCACTCTCACAAGAAAAGCCATAGTCTTGCAAATATTTCAGATTAAGTCCATGAATGTGTTTTTTTGCCCATTGATCAACATTGGGATCGCAGTTGGCATGTTAATGATAGACACTAACAATCTGATATGTCCAATTGTTCATAGCAATAGCACTGAGCTCCTGTACAGGTTCACCCTCACAATCCATAAAAATGATGATAGAAGCCTAAAACGGAAATTACATATCTAAGGAAACGTTCTATAACATATTACAAAATGAAGAATTACATCGATGCTTTTCACGACAAAATACACAAATGATATGATGGCAACGAAGAAGTAAAATGTATCTAATAAGACCACGTCTACGACACTCAAAGCACATAAGCGAATTGTCATAGGGTAGAGTTAGGAAAGGACTAGTAATTCTCCTTCTTTGATTTGCGTTTTGATGCAGCATTCTTCTCCGACTTGCGCTTCGTACCACTGCTGTTAAGGATTTGATCAATTGTGTCATCCACGTTGGGTGGTTTTGGAATATATAGGATGGATTCCATATGCATGGAGAGAGAGGCTATTTTATTATCCTTGTGTCGTTCATAATATAGCCCATTCACTTTGAAAAGGATATCCCAAGTACCTTCTCCGAGCTCATCACATCTGATGGGTATTGAATGATCTCCATCCTTTTTATAATAACTACACCAATGTGATACCGGTAGGCAAATTTGATTACCATCCCAAATCTTTCTATAGGGAGTATCCTTGTCATCTCTCGCCTTCCACTCTTGAGCAAGAGGAGTAGGAATGTCCATATTTAATGTCACATACTCCTCAATAATATCAAGTTGGTGGCGAATGTACGGACTCACGGGGATCAGTATGTAGTCCCCATACTGATTGTGCATTATCTTGACATCCGTGGAAGGGAGCATTCCCGTTTGGAGTACTACGCCATGATCTTCATAACGCAAGCCTTGTTTAAATTTACGCTGTAGCGGTGTAGGATTATGTACCTTAGTTGTTTCTTCCACTGGCCTCAGTTGTAGATGATCTGATCGTAGCGAATTTTGTAACGTTTGACCGCCATTTTGTCCTACTAGTGCAGCAGATGGAGTAGATGCCTGAAAATGAAAAAGATTGTATTAAGTTTACGTTCAAGGGAGGAGAGGGAGGAAAGTAGCGACTTACCATTTTAGTTGGATAATAGAATAGGGAACTAGAGAGAGAAAATGTGCGTCCGTCACTCGTGCGATTCAACGATGGAATGATTCTCACTGTGGAAGGCTCGCTATTTATATAGAAATGCTTGATTCTCATTGGATGATGATCCTCATTGGACAATAACATCAAGTTGATTCCAAATCTGAAATCCGTTTTCCAATCCGATGCTTCGTTTTGAAGCTACAGCCCAAAACGTCCCAAATTCTAACTCTGTCGTTTTTCGCCAATGTCCCAAAATCTTAAATGGCGTCTCACATCTAAACGAAGACATATATGAACAAGCCGTTTGTTTCACTGAATTTGTCTCACTCTTAGCTTTCAAACGAGCTATGGCACGATAAAATCCGTCCACTGGAAGCCAAAATCGAAGCGAGCTCTCCCGAGGGGGGGGGGACGTCAGCGAAAATTTTTCTCTCCGATTGCGTTCAAATTCACCATACCGATGCAGAATTTCACGCTGAATCCGAATCTGGCCTCCGTTTTCCCATCCAATGCTTCGTTTTGGCTCCACATAAGGCAGCCATCGCAAAAATTCTAACTCTGTCGTTTTTTCGAAAAATTATGAAAATTTTTTCTCTCCGATTGACTTGAAACTCACCATACAGATAGAAAATTTCACGCTGATTCCAAATCTGAAATCCGTTTTCCCATCCGATGCTTCGTTTTGAAGCTACAGCCCAAAACGTCCCAAATTCTAACTCTGTCGTTTTTCGCCAATGTCCCAAAATCTTAAATGGCGTCTCACATCTAAACGAAGACATATATGAACAAGCCGTTTGTTTCACTGAATTTGTCTCACTCTTAGCTTTCAAACGAGCTATGGCACGACAAAATCCGTCCACTGGAAGCCAAAATCGAAGCGAGCTCTCCCGAGGGGGGGGACGTCAGCGAAAATTTTTCTCTCCGATTGCGTTCAAATTCACCATACCGATGCAGAATTTCACGCTCAATCCAAATCTGGCCTCCGTTTTCTCATCCGAGCACTCCTTCCACTCGAAACAGCCCATTTTACAACCCAACATTCAGCAGATTGCACGAAAAACATCACACACTATAGCCTCAAGACAAATCCTGGCGGTCGCCCAAGTCCACCACGACACTCTGCCGTTCCAGAGGGGGGGGAGTCAGCGAACATTTTGTGAACGGGAACCAACCTGGCCGGCACACCACGACAGACCACAACCTCTGTCGTTCCAGAGGGGGGGGGCGCCGGTCGGGTGTTCGCCGTTTTCTTACTACTATTGTGGACCGAAAATGTATAATATTACAAATGATGGTACGTGCGTATCTGTATTATAGTTGCAAACTTCTATATCACAGTTCAGTTTTTCTGAATTACTATTTCCATTTCGATATTACAAATGACGATATGTATATTACACTTGACAATTTCGATATTGCAGATGCAATTTCTATATTACAAATTGATGCTGCTATTACAGTTGACGCTTTCTATATTTCACATCGGAATGGTGTAGTTTTATACGGTCTTGGAAGAAAATGAAAAATAAACGAATTGTGCAATCGCAAAACCAAAAAATATATATTTCTTTCCCAACAATAAACATAGAAGCAGGAAACATGTTATGAAAAGATCAAAATACGAGCGTATCTTCCCATACACTTCCATTACTTAACAGTGAAGACCCATTACCTGTATCCTGCCTCCGCTTCAATTATCAAGTCTCTCTATAGATAGGCCTATGCAAAATACTTTAGCTACTATCCTCGCCAGCACGAATTTGATACGGAAAGAGGGGCACCATGATCGAAAATCACATGCCTGTATAATATAATTCTGTAATCAAACATTTCCAATCTGAATTCTGCATGCGTGCTATCAGCTGATTATGAACATGCATAAGTATAGATGAAGATCGGAAGATCGGAACAAGACAACTGAAGTGCAGTTTTTGAATGAATTTCCTTGATAACAAATGTTTTGTCATTTTATGGCATACAAGTATCAAATTCAAATAGTCGATCATCAATTATCATACATCCCAGTGAAAAATGTGCCATCGTTTCGATGGCGCATATCGCCATCGAAAGAATTACATGGAGAATTAGCTGAAAATTGCATTGATAGATTGATCGTGACGAAAAGATTAAGAGCAATTAAAAAATTTACCACAACCACAAGGAGACACCATGACGATCAATCGACAGAGCGATAGTAAGGTGATGAATCGATGAGTCACTGACAAACCATAATCAAGGAACACATATGCTGCAGAAATCAATCAATCAACAGCAACATGAGTTTGCGGTTAACTGTTGCCATCAATTATGAGCAATAACTCGACAACATATGGCGACATAATGTCCATAAGTCAAGTGGCGACCTGGCGATATGATCGCCATCATCGTATCGTCATTGATCAGACAGATTTTTTTCACTGGAATATAGCTTCCATGACTGACATTTCAAACAACTTGTCTCGCCTGTCTCCGCTTCCTTAAAGTTTAATTTATTAAAAATTCTCAAAAGATTTGCGAAATTCTTCAATGAAATTTGTTGATCCGCTTGAATTGATTTGAAAATATATAGCCTTATCAAACATCTAGTCTACATGTATATCTAGGACTATCCTTTCAGCTAAACCTGTGTCAGCCACACGTAGCCTACAGATGAGGAGACCGGAATAAGGAAGTCTTTCCGTATAGGAATAATAAAATAAGGATTAGTCTTTCCTGATTAATAAGGATTAGTGACGCTGAAGTTCAACATAAAGAATTTTTAATGAAAACTGACTGTAATGATCACTTTGCATGTCTGCCATTTTACATATCAGTTGGTTCGAATGATTCATGATCATGAATTTGCATAAAAATGTTACTCGATCAAAGACATATTGAGGCTGTTCATTAACTAAAATTATGCGGCAGAAAATTAAACCGATTTAATTATTCTGCTGGCAGAATCAGCTGACTTTTTGAAAGACGGTATAACACTGAAATCGGCAGAATATTCAGTCGGTTTCGGTGCTATAGCGTCGGTCATTAAGTCAGCTTGTAAACTTTTATTTTCTGCCTGCAGAATTTTAGTTAGTGAACAGCCCCATTATGTTTGAGTTAAATATCTTGGTGGTTGTTCGTTAACGAAAAATTCGGACTAAGCTAAAATAATTAAATCGATTTAATTATTCTGCCGGTAGAACGATCAGTTGTGAACGCCGGCATAACAGCGAAACCGACTGGATATCCTGCCGCTTTCGGTGAACACGCATGCAATTTCTTTGCTAGTTGTAATCCAAAAACAACTTAAAGAACTGGAGTGGGCATGAACATCTTTAAGGCACAGCACGTCGATCGTGGAAAAATGTCATGACAATTAGGGTACCTATACACAATGGAGGCTTCCACTTGATGAAATTGGAAGGCAAAGCAGCTGATCAGTGTAATTTTGTAAAGATTCACGGATATCGATGATCATTTGTATTTCTGTTCAGATGCATTTTGAAAAAATTTCACATGTACAACTATATAGTGATGAAAATTTTCCGTGGAACATTATGGATAAAATTGGAAAATTATGGAAAAATTTGAAAGTTTTGATTTTTTTGATAGGCCTTATAATTTGAGCTCTTCCACTGCCGAGGCAGCTACGTACCAATAAATTGGGTCTAAAACTCTTAATTTCATAATTAATTCGATTAAAGCGATCGTAGCAATACGAGTTCCGTCCGCGAATTTTTGAACCTTTGCGTCCTGGCGTCCTTTGCCAGCAGTGGCTTGTGCCATTTTGTTAGCATTTTTAATTTTCACAGACACCGTTTGGGATAACGTGAATCTTGCTTTACAATAGGGGTATAATTTCATGCAATGTGAAAGATCTGGAGCAAAAATAATGTACTTTATTTTGGAGTTTGCTAATTGTTAGCTTGAAAGTTAATTAAGCTTTATTATGCAGCTTTAATTAGTGATGCAAATTCCTCATGTATTGATGAACAAGTGAAAGCACACAGTCCACGCAGCATTCATGAGCGACCATATTGGAGGACATAAAGACTGTAAACTCGTGAGATATTTGGACACTAAAGATATCTGTGATGAGTAAAATAATATCTATGATAGCTTCTAACTTCTGGCGTATATTGTCCGACATCTTCGCTGAGGATTCTCCATTTCTAGTTCAGATGGTTCAGATAGTTCCAATTCGATTTCAGATCTACCCAAATGAATTTCAGATATGATCCAGAATGGAGATCTCCAGTTGAATTCAAGATCTTTTCAAAGTTGATCTTCTGACGGATATCTGAAACTCAGCAAGAGAAATCTCAAATCCATCTAATGTCTGAAATTCATTTGGAAAGATCTGAAATAGACATGGAAAAGGTGTATCCCAGTTGGCTATAAAAGTCAACATACAGGGATGATAGAGAAGTTTTCGGTCTTTGAATATTACAGTCTTTTCAGACGACTATGATAGTCTCCAAAACAAAGGCAAAAATGTCAATCACCGAAAAATAAATTTCAAAATTTTCCAATGGAAAATTTTAGCGGACAATTTTCCATTTGCATCATTATGTACAACCATGTGTACAACAGATCGCCTTAGCGACGAGCCTAGCTGTTGCACGCTTCAGTAATTTGATTTTCATTAAGATCCAACCTATCTTTGGACCTAGCAACATTGATCTAAATCGGCTCCTTAATAAACAGCTGAAATGACCAAACAAGCCACTATTGTCCATTTCAGTCCAAAGATGTTCAAGTTCACTATGGCTTCAGCAAAGCGGAAATTCGGGTTTCTACATTAATGTTATTCGCGAGCACTTGCACACCGATAACAAGCCTAACTCTGTCAATCAGATTCCATCAAAGAGGTTTGGATTCCATGGATCACATAAAAGATTGCATGATATTATTTGATTCGCGTGAGATGATCTTGTTCTGAATATCTCGGACTTGTTCGTGTGCTACAAATTTCCCAAAGACATTGAAGTGCTTAATGTTCGATGTCTATCATAGTACCATTTCTTTGTAATGGTACATGGTCATATCAGGATTTCTGACTATGAAAGGCAAACGTCAGATGCACAGACATCGGATTACATAATTTATAGACATCAGAATCCGATGTCTATGGCATAGAGTAAGTGTATTAGGTAGAGTGGTAATTCCGCATATTAAATCCCCAATGTACATACACTTTCGATTTAATTAAATGAATTCGGGGGGGACATAGTTGTTATTGTTGCCAAATGTGAGATATGCAAAATTTTGCGGTTTTAAAGAAATTACCGCGGATGATCATGATTGTAATGCAGAAGAAATGATGGTATTTCACAGATTCTCAGTGTCATGACGGCCTTGGAGATTTAATGTTTGTTAAATTAGCAATTCGATGGGTTCTTATTACTTTCATACTCAACCTCAAGAGTATTTTCCTATGCGTGATCATATCACAGGCAACCTGCCACTGGTAGAGCAAAATCACATAATCAAAGACAAATGACTTCATTTAACTTTGAAAAATGTAATGGTTCCGCATAACTATTCAGATTCATGAAATGAAACATGAATTAAGTAAATCATAAAAATGCCAGTGAAAATTGAATTAAAAAGTTGAAATTTCAGCCAAGAACGAATGATATCACGATTTCTTCTTGAAGACCCATTGCAATACGGATCTTGAAATTCCCTAGATAATCAGCCTAATTTTCACTTAGTTAGGCTGATTATTAGCAAATACTCATGCCTGATATCCAACTTGTTTCATACTATTCATATAAGGGCGTCATCTCGGTAGTGTATAAATTTGCAAACTTTTGCCTTTTTTAAAACTGCTCAAATAATTTTTGAACCACGGGAACGCAATCTCTGCAAAAAACTGAATCCTTCAATATAAAAATTTTCACTCTATACAGATTCTTTTTTTATGATCAATGGTCAGATGCTTAAAATGTTGATGGAAAGGCAAATTCATAATTGCCTCATACAGCGATTTTTGACTGAATGCAACATGCTGCACGATGAAGATCCTTCACTCCCCGCTGTTCACATTCTGATATTTACTATACTCAAAAACTATTTCTTCCGTTGCAGCAGGTACATCTCATTTAATTGTGATGCAGACATTGTTTAACTGTCATGCCGCTGAAACTTGGTGAAAATCAATGTATTGCAGATAGTCATGCAGTCTGAAAAATGCTACCGAACTATAACTCACAACCTAAAAAGGCTAGGCTCACAAAAATAATTGAACGTATGTTTAACTTGAAATTATATAAATAATTGAATGGTTGTGATTGGTCACTATCTGTATTTTTAATTCTTCAATTAATTTTTACATGCTGCTTGCGATTTTAAATGTTAAGCATGGAAAATTGAATTCCAGCTTTGCGTGAATGACATTTCGAAATTTCATTAAAATCTTTTCATTGGTTAAAAACATATGCAAATTGATCCAATCCGAACGAAGCGCTTTTCAATGCATGGGCAACGCGTTGGTAAAGTTGTACTCATCATTTATCAGTTTGGAAATACCACCAAGTTAAAATCAGCTGTAGCAACTTCAAATAGAGTCAATTTCAAACAAGCTGCAATTGCATCTAAAGAAAAATGGCTGAAATTAATTTTTAAATATCAAGATGCAAAAGTGCCCGTACATGAAAGGCACCTCAGTACTTTTCTTCTCAATAGGCATAACATAGCTACAGGATGGCTTATTCATAAGTTGAGTACAATTTTTGCACGTATTAACCTATGTAGACAATAACCTCATCGATGTACTCCTTTCGACCCCAGTTCTGAGCGATTTTCGAGTTCTTTTCCTTTTCCTGCGTTTCTCATCTCTTTCCAAAGAAAGCAACAGGCATATTCTGGGCAAATCAGTCACGATATTTCGATTGAACGCAAAGCCGAGGTCTGATTCTCAATAAGGAAAATAACCTCGACCCTCCTACGCGAATATGCTGTAATTCGACCAAGAATTAGGGATTGGTCGTCAGTGCTTGATTATCACTGAGTGAATCCACTTCAGATAGGCAGAATGGACCACTATGAGCCATATTTTAACTAATGAATGCAAATTAAGGCCGAAATATCCATTAGGAAAAATAACCCACAACACGCGGAATTTGAAATCTTTGATAGATGTTAAAATCGATGTAACAGACAGATGGAGCTTGTGACAGCCAGCTAATAGGCAGAAATTGAAAAGAGCACATCAATTTATCTATATATGTAGCCAACGCATTATACAGAAGAGTAGATTTGATAACCCCATTTTATGGGGTCAAGATGACTTAATTTATGGGGTCGAAATGTCAGGGGGTCGAAATGACTTGACACCATGGAAACGAAAGGTCATTTAAATGGACCCAAGAAGCGGACAAAGCCTATAACGCCTTAGTTAACGCTCTCGTCTCCGAGCCTACCCTCAAGAGTTTTGACATCAATCGTCCATCGGAACTTTACGTTGATGCGTCCGAAGTTGCTGTGGATGCAGTTTTGGAACAGTGCGGGCATCCAATCATCTTCATATCGCGACGACTGTCACAGGCGGAACAAAACTACTCCCAAACCCAACGTGAAGCTCTCGCCATCGTTTGGGCCATTAAACGAATGCACAAATACTTGTTCGGCAAACGGTTCAAAATTGTTACTGACCATAAAGCCCTGGAATTCATTTTTAACCCTACGGCTTCGATCTCTAAGGCAACTTCCGCCATGCTCCAACGCTGGTCTTTAGATCTCTCCGCGTACGACTACGACATCGAGCATCAAGCCGGCAAACGAATTCCACAAGCTGACTATCTTTCGAGATTTGCACACAAAGAATCGCCATCTGAAGATCCAGAAACCGCACTATTCACCAATCCGCTGCCCATCAACCGTAATCTACTGATTCAGGAAACTAAGATCGTTTACGGTCCCATAATTTCTGCTGTTCGCAATGGATGGTCAACTTCAGCCAAACGACGTTTCACTGAGCTGTACGCTCAAAGGCATCACTTGTCTTTGGACTCCGACGGTGTACTTCTCGTCAACGAACTCACCCTGATTCCTCCTTCCTGCCGGCAATCAATGTTAAACCACCTGCATCTCGGACACCTGGGTCGCGATAAAATGAAATCCCTGTCCAGACTCCTCTGTTATTGGCCGAACATCAGCTCTGACATCGCACTTTTCGTGAGCAATTGCATGCGATGCAAGGTCAAGCCTAGAACACATCCTAATTGGAAGCCTTGGCCAACTCCTTTCTCGCCAATGCAGCGTGTTCACGCTGACTATTGTGGACCCATACTTCACAAATATTACGCTCTCGTGGTTCAAGACTCGTACTCGAAATTCCCTGAGGTGTTCTTTACCGAAAATGCAACGGCATCCTTCTCGAAAGCCTGTTTCCAGACCATGTTTGCGAGGGAAGGAATACCCCAAGTCATCGTTACTGACAATGGAACGCATTTTGCGGCGACTGAATTACAGTCCTGGTTGAAATCAGTTGGTTGCCAACCTGTCTTTACTCCTCCCAGGCATCCGTGCTCGTACGGTCAAGCTGAAAGCTTCGTAAAAACTTTGAAGAATGCAATCACTGCGAACCAACCAACTAACCTTGAAGAACTTCAATCCAGTGTCTCAACCTTTTTATTACACTACAGAAACGCGGTACATCCAGCAACTGGGAAGAATCCTGCCATCTTATTTAAGGGACGCAATTTACGAACCTCGGCAAACCTTGATACAACTAATGTTATTTCCTTTCGAGGAAACAACTCTCGGCCCTGTCACGGCATACTCATTCGGAAGCTGGGTGAACGTCTCTTCTACGTTTTGGACAGTGAGGACGGAAGTGTTCATAAGCGACATATAGACCAAGTTCAAATAGCATCTCAGACACATGACGACACACGCTCATTAGAACACACCTTTACACACCCACATCTACATGGTGATTCCACACCTGTACTTAACAGACTTCCTACTGCAACTGAAGTCTCTGGAATGCCTCGGATAACTCAAGAGACACTTCGAGTTACTCCTCCTGTGGTCGATGGTCCTCCTCCTCCTCTGATCAATAGTCCTCCTCCAGTGGTCAATCTTCCAATGGTGAAGCACTCATCTCCTCCTACTACTCTAAGGACGGTCGGTCCTTCTTCACCTGCGATGCGATCCCCTCAACCTTCTCACGCTCCACCTCGGCGTAGCCAACGTACTCGAAAAGCACCGGAAAGACTGGATCTTTGAAGAGGGAAGATCTGCTACAGCAACAGCTGATTACGAAACTTTAAATTTCGCGCCTATGTTTAAGTGATTATCTCCAAATTTATTATTGTCAAATTCGAGAGAATCAATTTTGATCACGTACACATATATTATTTGTGTAAATTTATTGACTCGTGTTTCTTGTTAAAATGTGGTCGCATACAAAATACACTATGTTCCGTTATAAATGTTCACTCATTGAATGATATATAAACCGAAGATTTTCTTCAATAAATTGTCATCTGACCACTTGGCTTGTTTTTGAATATTCCACTATTCAAACAAGAAGCGCTTAAGATAAGAAGCGCAGACGGGGATTAGTACGCCTAAAATATTGCTGTTTATCTCCGATGAGCGTGACTGTGCTTGCACTGATGGAATTTCTGCTAAAGCAAGCTACATCAAGAAAATTCACATCTAAAAAATTGAAATTCTGCAATGAATTTTTTCCTTACTATTTGGCTGCACGCTGATTCTGCTCAGATGTCTGCAATTGACAATAATGAAGCTGTTGCAAAATGAATTGGTGATGTTGGTGCATGTTCAGCAATTTCCATTCCCTGCCTGTTGTCGAGCCCTTGTCCGGATTTAGCTGTGTTACTGTTAAAAGCTTACAAAAGGCGGGAGCATGGCATAGCTGCTGCAGGCGATTCATTGAAGCCAATCAAGAGGATGGATGGTTGATTTTTTAATTTTGGTGCCATCATTTGAGTTTATTGCCTCTCTGAACTCAAATGTTGCAAAAATTAGGGCTTATTATGTTAGTACTTTTGTTTGAATAATTTAGCAAAATTACTTGTATTTCAAGGTAGTTGTTTAATTTATCAGATGATTTGAAGTTTTGTAAGCTATAACTGCAATTCAGTAAATAAATTATACTACTGATTAAAAAACGGACCAATCATGGAACATTTTTCTAAACATTTGCAAATGCTTTTTCAAAGTCGAATACGTCTATTGACGAAGGTATCAGCCACGCACACGGCATGTTTCAAGGCAGCAGGTAAAGTAAGTAGCTTTTATTTCATTGCAATGAATGTTCAGTCTTATTGCAGGAAGTTAGATCAGTGGAATCGGCTTGCAGACTGATGGACGGAGCTTATGATTGCTTGGCTTAGTTAGGAACAGCCCTTTATAGATTACTAAAGAATAGAAGGGAATGCTATGTGTAGGGCACTGTGTAGATACAGTAGATGAATAATGAGCAATGAATAAGCAGATGTTGGTGGAATGGCTATGTGTAACAGGGTTGCTTATTTGTTTATATGTAGTAAAATTATAACTAGTACTTAACGTAAATATTTTAATTATAGGTGTTGGTATTTTCACTATTGATGTGAAGAACTAAATTGTATATAGGTATTGCTCACAAATCTGGGAGCATTGGCGCAATTTTCTGGTGAAGGGTTGTAAAGTTATATCACATTCAAGTGATAATTGAGGATTTCACGGACATGTATATATTGTATATAATTGTAAGGTGTTGGTGGCTTCCGATTTATGGGGTTTTGGGTGGTTTCTGGGTAAAAGTATAGGCAAACATAAGATAAACATGAATTAAGTATTCCTGGTGTTAGAATGTACCATTTTATTATAAATGCAATGAGTAAAGCTCACGGCGGCTAGCGTGCGCGGTCAACCAAAAACGTTGCTCTCTTAAAATTATACGGCTGATGGTAAGTCACTGCTCTCAACTGAACTAAGAAGTTTTAGGCAAGTGGCGTAGGTTTATGACATAGGTTTATGATATTTCCTTTGCGGCTAATTAATTAATCGTAAGCAGCATTATAACTTTGCCGTCGCATCTGCGGGTTACGATATATGTAAGAAGTTAGCAAGACTTAATTTCAGCTGAATTAGGAGGTTGGGGTTTTATGATACTTCTATTTCAGCTTATTAACTGCTACCCACAACCGTTATAACGTACCTGGGTAATACCCACAGATTCATTCGAGTTAGGGTATTACCTATAATACCTAGTAACTGGTAGGGCAGGGTTAATAACTAACCAGGCGCATCTTCGAGTGACGTTCGCGTGGCTGCTCCGGTGCTCGTCCACATCATAAAGGATTCGACGTGGTTAACTTGGAATAACCGGATCGTGATACGGAGACTGGTAGGTTTCTTACTGTAGTAATCAAATTGGATTAAGGGTCTCTCATAGCTCGGTCTGTTACACTGGTGGCAGCGGTTAAAACCCATACCAAATTGAGAAATGGCTTTTAGTCCAAGTGTTGACTTATTTGAAACTGGCGACAGTGGGTTGTTTTTTTCGAATACACAAACTGACGCTGTCCGTGGTTTCCCACTTTTGGATAATGAAGTTCCAACCTAGTCCATGCCACCTCTTACGCCAAGTAGTTCAAATGTTGATTGCATTTATAAAAAAATAGGCAAGGTTGAACAAGGGATTGGGGAATTGACCAGTCGTTTAGAGCACTTAATGGAATATCAGAAAAGCACCAAGAAAGAGAAAATTCCAGATGATTTGTCTCAGCTGCAAAAGTTTAACGGTCAAATCGATTTTCATAGATGGGTTAAGTCATTTGAATTTCTCTCGGCTGACCTTTCTGACGAGAAGAAATTACGCGTTTTGGTTGTAAAAACCGTGGGTAAGGCCAATGAGATTGTTATAGATAAGGCAGGGACACACACATATAGTGAGATTGTCGCGGATTTGAGCAATCGATTTTCACTTTCAGGACTGCCGTGGAAGCGGAGACAGCTTATGATTCTAGAACACGTCGTTCAGCAGAGTCGGTTAGGGATTTTGCAGATGATTTATTAAGAATCGGAGCCCAGGCATTTCCTAGAATGACTGAAGTGGAACTACGCGAAAAGATTATGCATACCATGATGGTGCGCGAAGCTAATCGGGACGTGAAACTTTCAATGAGTCGATTTCCACCATCATCGTTGAGTAATTACTTGGATATTGTCGAGGGATTTGAAAGAATCGATAAACCCAGTACTACCACCGGTGGTACTGTTTCTCCCGTCCGACCAGTTATAACTGCTGTTGCGTGTAGTAATTCAGGCATTCGTTGCTTTAAATGTCAAGAATTCGGTCATATCGCTCGGGGTTGTCCCAAGTCTGTTAACGTCTTCCAACGGACCATGTCATGGCCGTCTCAGACTCCACGTCAAACTATGAACAGGCCGACAAATTCAACGTTTTTTCAGCAACCGTTCTATCGGTCACAAGCGGGTTTAATTAATGCGCCATCGAACGTTCAGCCCGCAGTTCCGCAAGTAAGACCAATTTTGGGTCCTGATACAACGGTATCTCGGTCAACACTCCCAAGGGAATCGAGGTTGCCTGTTGTCGAGCAACCCACCAGTTATGAAAACACGGCTCAAAAATTGACTGGATTTCCGGGACAAAATACTACGTATACTGGGTTGCCGATGCATTGGCATCGAGCTGTCAGCCATAGCAAAATAGGCCCACTGATGCTTTGCAGCCTACTTTAACTGCTCGGCAGGGTCCATGTTATAATTGTGGACAGTATGGACACTTAGCTCGTAATTGTCCTCAGGGAAACGAGCAGCGGCGATAGATACGTCCCGGCCTCTCGCCGGCTCTCGTTTGAAACGGGACTCAGCAAATATAGCAGAAATTCTTGTTGGTGACCAGATAGTTAAAGCTCTGGTTGATACCGGGGCAGATGTGTCGGTATGTAATAGTATATTAGTGCATGATCAGCATATTATCCCGATTCCTAATGTGTCCTGTATTCAAACTGCAAATGGCGAAAAACTTCATATTTTGGGAACTACTGTCATTTATTTTCAGATAGGAATTTGCACAGTATATCACACTTTTTTTGTTTCTGCCAATCTATCCACTAACATGGTTTTAGGAATGGATTTCCTAGGTGATTATGACGGTGACGTGGACGTGAGCACTAAAACCTTGCATTTACCTCGACTGGGTGTTCAAGTACCTCTTCGCGAACGTCGTACTACGAACACTGTGCTTTTTAAAATCGCTATCAATAATACAGTTGTTCTTCAGCCGCACTCAGAACAGCTGCTTTCAGCAAGAATTTTGATGAAAGGAAAGTGTCCAGAACCGTTAACGGGTATGGTCATGCCCAGTTCAGAGACGGACGATCTTGGCGTGTTTGTTCTGCCGACAATTTCGACCGTTAAGAAAAAGGAAGTCACCATATCTGTTTGCAACAACTCTTTGCAACATGTTACTCTAAAGAAAATACAGCAGTAGCCAATTTCGAATTGATTTCCGCAATGTATGATAGCGTAAATTATATTCAAGACGTTTTTCCAAGTGATGTTGCAGCTCAAGTAAATCATGTGACTCTTGAGTCGCAATCAGAGGAGCAGTCTTCCGAATTAACTGCTCAAGAACGTCAAGAATTGGATAGCATACTTAAATCGTATGCTGACGTGTTTATGGCAGAAGGAAAGCCATTAGGTAGGGCAGTGAACGCTCAGCATTTTATAAATACTGGGGATCACCCTCCTATTCGTCAACCTTGTCGACGGGTTCCACCCTCTCAGAAGTTAGAAGTTAGCCGCCAAATACAGGAAATGTTGGATCAAGGCGTTGTTTCACATAGTAGTAGTCCCTGGGCTAGTCCCATCGTTCTTGTCCAGAAGAAAGACGGGACTTTGAGATTTTGTGTTGATTTTCGAAAATTGAATCAATGTTGCCGATACGATAGCTATCCCTTGCCCAGGGTCGATGATGCTTTGGATTCTATGGGAGGGGCTCAATACTTTTCGGTACTTGATTTGAAGTCTGGTTATTGGCAGATTCCCTTGGCGGAGGAGGATAAAGCAAAGTCTGCATTTGTTTGTCCACAGGGTCTTTATGAGTTCAATGTTCTTCCATTCGGTCTGGCGTCAGCTCCTCCCACTTTTCAGCGCATGATGGACGAGAAGTTGAGAGGGTTAATTGGAGAAATTTGTTTAGTCTACCTTGACGATATTATTATTTTTAGTCGTAGTTGGCAAGATCATTTGTGTGATATTCAATTGGTATTAGACAGACTGCGACTTGCTAATCTGCAACTCAATACTAAAAAGTGCCAATGGGGACTTAGCTCTGTCAAGTATCTTGGTCACATCGTGACGTCTCAAGGTATTAAGACTGATCCTGAAAAGACAAACAGAGTTAAAGAATGGCCGACGCCAGCAACTGCTAAGCAAGTACGAGAATTTTTAGGTTTAGCGTCTTATTATCGCAGATTTGTGCAAGACTTTGCGAGATTAGCTAAACCGTTGCACGAATTAACTAACAAAGACAATACTTTTGTGTGGACTGATCGTTGTCAGGAAGCGTTTGACTCTCTTAAACGCTGTTTAACATCCACTCCGATTTTAACCATGCCAGATTTCACTGAGGCTGGTGGTGCTTTCATTCTTGATACTGATGCCTCTGGCTACGCCATAGGTGCTGTCCTCTCACAAGTACAGCATGATGGAAAGGAAAGGGTTATTGCGTATGCAAGCAAAACTTTGAATCGAGCTCAAACTTCCTACGCCCCTACGAAAAGGGAGATGCTTGCCCTAGTAACATTCATCGACCACTTTCACGTATACTTGACGGGTAAAAAGTTTTTAGCACGAACAGATCACAAAGCACTTGAATGGTTGAAATGCTTCAAAGAGCCTAGAGGGATGCTTGCGCGCTGGTTGCAAATTTTGGAAGAATTTGATTTCGATTGCTTATACCGCGCCGGAACCTCGCACAAAAACGCAGATGCTCTCTCTCGCTTGACTAATGCGCCAGACGAAGGGACGTCAGACCCTCCGAATCGCATGGATGGTGATGATGTTGTTATTTTTAGTCTATGGTCCCCAGGGGCTGGGGTAGATGAAATGAAACGCAAGACTTCGGCTGATCAAGACTTGGCGCAAATTCTGTTCTGGAAAACTCGTTTATCATCTTCCGACAAGCCATCTCCTAGACAACTGGAAACATGCTCACAGGAAATAAAGAACATTGTTCGATTTTGGGAATTTCTTGTTGTGGAAGATGGTCTCTTATATCGGTTAGATGGCGATAAGAAAAAAATAATTCCACCAAAAGACGAGCGAATGGCTATTATCAACCAATGTCACTCAGGGATGGGCAATTCTCATTTGGGCCGTGATAAAACTTACCACAAACTGCGAGCAAGGTTCTGGTGGCCAGACATGAGACATGATACCACGACGTGTTTGAACAGATGTGAGGTATGCGTTACCTTTAAGGGGCCTATTCCAAAACTGCGACATCCCATGATGCCAATCGTAGTCGGAAGACCAATGGAATGTGTTGAAGTTGATCTCATAGGTCCACTGCGTAAGACTAAGAGAGGCAATCGTTACGTCTTGACTATGGTTGACTTATTTTCAAAATGGGCTGAGGCAATTCCCCTTCCTAACAAGGAAACGTCTACGGTAGCTGGGGCATTCCTTAGAGAATGGGTTTGCCGTCATGGAGTCCCTGATAGAATTCATTCTGATAAGGGACAGAATTTGAATCAAAAATTTTTCGAGAATTGTGTAATCTTTTGGGTTCCATAAAGTCACGTACCACTGCATATCATCCTCAAGGGAACGGAGGGGTTGAGCGTTTCAATCGAACGTTGAAGCAATTAATGTTGTCCCATGCGGATGTAGAGAGAGAGGAATGGGATCTGACACTGTCCTACTGCCTTTGGGCTTATAGGTCCAGTACACACATCACAACAGGGTTCTCTCCTGCGGCCGTCACTTATGGGCGAGAAATGAGAATGCCCGTCGATTTCGAACTGGATCTAGACACTGTTGTCGAACGAGAAACCTCCGACTATATCTATGAACTGCAAGAGCAGCTTGTGCAGACGTGGGAGACGGTGAAAAAATGTGCGGTAGTCGAGCAGGAACGCCAAAAGGAAAGCTATGACAGAAAGACTACAAGTACTTGCAAATACCAGATGGGTGACTTGGTAATGTATTTCAAAACTGCTGTCCCAAGGGACAAACAAAAGAAATTTTTCAGACCTTGGGTAGGTCCCTGGATCGTGGAAAGACGATTCTCAGATAGTACCTACCAGATCAGAGATATTGGCGGCAGGAAAACTTTAGTTACTCATGTTGATAGGTTAAAGAAATTCCCATGTTCACCTCCTATCTCCCAGCAACGGGTTGGGGAGGTGGAAAGAGGAGAATTACCTACACGATTGTCTGCAGATATCGAAGTAGAAAGTAATGCGACAGATGAGACGGCACAGATGATTTGCGATTCGGACTTGGATGGGGACATAGAAAGTAATGTAACAGAAGACACAGTAGAAATGATACAAGACTCTGATCCTGATGCGGGAATTAACAGCACCAGTAGTGACACTGTCGAAATGATGGACGATGACATGTGTGAAATCGAGATCAATCATATTTCTTTACAGATGGCAACTGCTGCTGTACCAGAAGATGGTAAGACTACCAGAGACCAAGTAATAACATTTTTGTTAGCAGGACGGGCTTTGCCCGAATGTCCTGCCGGCTGGAACCGTAAAATGAAAGACAGATGTCTTTCCCGAGCAGTCGTCCAGGCGGCTCTCATAGCGCCGACTGAACAGCAGTCAGCCCTGCAGGACAGGGTGCGCGAAATATGCTCCAGCTGGTCAGTTCCTCATCACCAGTTTATGAAGTGCGCCATGCGTATGGGGGATTTGCCGGAGGATACCGGTGATCTCCATCCCAATCGACGGCGGCATGTCCGCAAATTAAAAGGGCAGCAAAAGGCCCTGCGCTCGGGGAGGGATTCTGACTCTCAGGTGGGGCAGCTGGACGACGCCGTCCTGGTCGTCAGCGCAGAGGAGTCGCGTGGGGTTATCGACCCGTTGGCTCGGGAGGACCTCCCAGTAGTGATAGGGAATCCAATTCCCACAGTCGCTAGGGGGGTTCGACTAGGTCCGGTTGGTGCTCCGCGTGATGACGACGTGCGACTGCCAATCATCATAGAGGATCCTCCTCAGCTGGTTGGGCAGGCTGAACCCCTCGGGGCCGGTCTACCTATAGACGCTGAAGAGGATCGTCCTGATATGATGGCTCGAGGCGATCCGGGGGGCGAAGTTGAGCGCCCAGCTCCTGAGGGTTTGGAAATGCCCGAACTACTGTTACCATCAGGCCCAACCGTTTGGCGAGGTGACTCCCATATTCATTTGTTCGACAGCTGTCGCGCTGCTGGCCTTGCGGGGCATTTGGATGACATGGTGGACGCCATCAACGCCATGTCATGTATAGTAGATATACGGGACAAAGTTTCTGTCTGGGACGAGTCGGACTTCCAGGATGATTTCCCTAATGTCCGCATCGTCATGGCTTTTGGGTTGCACCCACGTCATGCTGGAGATTGGTCTCCATCTCTGGAGGCAAGGCTCCGTAGACGTGTGAACTCCAGCCTAAACGTCAGGGCGATCGGAGAGACGGGAATTGATCTCAAGTGGAACGTCCCAATGGAGGCCCAACGTCGGTGTCTGGCTGACCAGGCACAGCTCGCTTACGAGCTTTCACTTCCTCTCATCCTTCACTGCAGGGAGAGGGAGTGGGGGGAAGTAGCTGCCCACAACATCTTGGCAGAGGAGCTGCTGCGGAATGTCAGCGCCGCTCAGATCATCGTCCTCCACTGCACGTATGTTGACCGCCAAATAGTGCGCTCACTGGCGGATCTCTTTCGTAATCTCTATTTCAGTATTGCTCCGATTCTCGTAAACGGAATGGGTCACCGAGACTGTGCCAAGAGTCAAACCGTTCGGGCCATTCCGCTGGAAAGGATGCTGGTGGAGACCGATGCCCCACATCTGGCAAGAGTTCCTACGGCCACCGATCGAGTTATAACTAAAATCGCCATGCGTAGAGACATCAACGAAGAGCATCTCCGCAACATTTTAGAAGCCAATTTCAATCGAGCATTCCGACCGTAGAATCGAGGACGATTCTATTTGTAAGGGGGGGAGTAATGTAACAGGGTTGCTTATTTGTTTATATGTAGTAAAATTATAACTAGTACTTAACGTAAATATTTTAATTATAGGTGTTGGTATTTTCACTATTGATGTGAAGAACTAAATTGTATATAGGTATTGCTCACAAATCTGGGAGCATTGGCGCAATTTTCTGGTGAAGGGTTGTAAAGTTATATCACATTCAAGTGATAATTGAGGATTTCACGGAAATGTATATATTGTATATAATTGTAAGGTGTTGGTGGCTTCCGATTTATGGGGTTTTGGGTGGTTTCTGGGTAAAAGTATAGGCAAACATAAGATAAACATGAATTAAGTATTCCTGGTGTTAGAATGTACCATTTTATTATAAATGCAATGAGTAAAGCCCACGGCGGCTAGCGTGCGCGGTCAACCAAAAACGTTGCTCTCTTAAAATTATACGGCTGATGGTAAGTCACTGCTCTCAACTGAACTAAGAAGTTTTAGGCAAGTGGCGTAGGTTTATGACATAGGTTTATGATATTTCCTTTGCGGCTAATTAATTAATCGTAAGCAGCATTATAACTTTGCCGTCGCATCTGCGGGTTACGATATATGTAAGAAGTTAGCAAGACTTAATTTCAGCTGAATTAGGAGGTTGGGGTTTTATGATACTTCTATTTCAGCTTATTAACTGCTACCCACAACCGTTATAACGTACCTGGGTAATACCCACAGATTCATTCGAGTTAGGGTATTACCTATAATACCTAGTAACTGGTAGGGCAGGGTTAATAACTAACCAGGCGCATCTTCGAGTGACGTTCGCGTGGCTGCTCCGGTGCTCGTCCACATCATAAAGGATTCGACGTGGTTAACTTGGAATAACCGGATCGTGATACGGAGACTGGTAGGTTTCTTACTGTAGTAATCAATTGGATTAAGGGTCTCTCATAGCTCGGTCTGTTACATATGGCTACTGGATAGGTTAAGTCGGCAAATAGTTGGTCGCATCTATTACACCGGCTATCTGGTGCAACAATCTTACATTTTTGTTGTCGTGTGTAGCTGCTGAGAAATTTCTGACTCCAAATCCCTCAATAAAATAAATGTTTGTCTTGATTTGTTTATTTGTCTTGCTTCACCTTTCTTGGTCCTGCTTTGCATCCTACAGGCACGCGTGTGAACAGGGGACTAGGAAGGCTCAGCCCGCCTAATCTTCAGCCAGACACATTGATCTCGGACTTCTGATTGCACATGAATGATATAGAACTACATATAGATGAGTTGGCAGTGGATGCCAGTGCAACTATCGCTTACACTTATCTAAGTCATGAATACCTTTAGAATGTTCAAGTTGTCATGATCCCATCATATTTTAGGAAATCCAATACACATGTCAGACTCTTTTTGCATGCATAAGATACTGTGATCGATTTCTACCACCATGACAACTAGATCATTACATTCTAAGAACATCTCCACGACAACTTCGCAAGCCGGGTCGAACAGAGAAATTCGATTTGTGCCTCGAAACAACCCTCAGATACATGTCTACTAAGACAGAGATTCGAACAATCAGGCATGATGATTGCAGCAATCCTCGAAGCCTAGTTCGTCAATACAAGAGGCTTCGGTTTTCTTTTGAAATAATATCTCCGTGGATGAATTTCAGCGATGGAGCTGCGATTATATTTAACACTTCTGAAATCATTCTTTACATTTGGATAGACATTCCAAATGTAATTGGGAAATCGGTGACAAAGTAAAAAGTTATAGCATGATGGGGTGTATATCAGTGATGAAACTGGTTCAAAGGCACCATTCAGTGACCCACTCAATGACTCGGGTTCTTTTTGGGTTCTTATGCTTTTGTGGTCATACAGCAAGGTTGTAGCTCAATTGTGGTCGAAGTGAATAATCCGTTAACCTATACTAAGTCTATTACTGGGCGACTGGAAATGCAATTAGTCATTGTTCAATGGCGAAAGACAAGTAAGGATTCAGTGCAAGTCGCTTGTTGCTGTCGCTTGGATTATCACTAGCCGACACAGCTCTGAAAGAGGCGCCATGAGGCTATGATGTAAATTCACTGATAATTTTTCAGGAAATAAGTAACTATTAATGGAATGATTCTCCAATATTTAGTATAGTTTAAAATTGAAATATTACAGATGAAGCTCTTATTTGCTGTATCACAGGAATTCTATGCGCATGTGATCGAGTTTGATGATTCGTGCTATCAGTATTTAAAATTTTTTCGCGGTTGCGCGGTACGGTAGTGGCGAAAAATGAAAGTGAGGAACAATTCGAAAGCACTTCCGCAAATTTTGGAAAGTTGAATTTTATGTGCAACTTATTGTTCTATTGTAGATTTGTATATAGCCAACTCGTAAGACAGAACAACCACTTGTGAGCGCAGTCAGGCGCAGTGTGTTTTTTATTTAAACTCACACCGTATATATTGCATGAATAGAGAGATACATTCCTATTCTCAATCATGACATTTTATAGCTACTTATTATGTATTGAGTAGCTGCTTACTATAGAATCTTACTATATAGCACAGCAATATACATCATCTCCCTTTCTCACGATTGTTCATGAATGAATCGTCTGGGGATCTGCACATTTCGTCTCAGCTTCGATCTGTAGTTTTCCGATGTCTGGGCTGCTGCTGCGGGCTGATGATGGTGAGCACTTGGATTAGAGGGTGAATGTGCATGTCTACTATGGTCCAAGTTCACGTTTGCAAATCGGCGAAGGTACCGGCGGTTTCTTCTTAGTACTCTTCCACTTTTCATTTTGATAAGGTAATCGCGATGTCTCATCCTCTCCACGATGATTCCTTCTCTGTCCCATTTTTTTGAGAGCGAATCTTGGATGACTACTGACTCACCAAATTGAAGGTTAGACAATGAATAGGCCGATTTGTTATAGGCATTTTCTATTTTCTTGTGAACCGAGTTTGCATTTTTTTCCATTTCTTCCGTTGTCTTCTGCCATCCCGGTGCGAAATTCCTTCTATGGGCCGGTAACGTATCACGCACTGGATGTCCATACACCATAATCGATGGGACACGGTTATCGTAAAGAGGCGTATTCTTGTACAATAGGATTGCCTCAGCTAACCTGTCCATATCCACTCCTCCTTCAGAACGAGTAGCTCCTCGAAGCATCTTCTTCACGGTCTTGACCGCTGCTTCGGCTCTTCCATTACTCTGTGGATATGCCGGTGATGACGTCTTGTGCGTTACACCCCATCGCTGAAGAAAGTTTGAGAAGGAGGATGCCGCGAATTGTGGACCACCATCTGACCAGAAGACTTGAGGAACTGCTGTTTGGCTCCGCAATTCGTTGATGAGCTTGCTGGTAGGGGCGTGGCTACCAATTCTACAGACTGTGGGCCATCCCGAATAATTGTCTACCACGACCAACCACTTTTCACCACCATATTCAGCGAAATCGGCACTGATTTCCTCGAAGGCTCTGCTTGGCAATGGTCGCGTATGCAGAGGTTCCTTAGGCAAACTTGCTAAATACTCCTGGCACGGTCTACAGGATTTAGAGGCATTTTCAATGTCCTTGTCTATACCCGGCCACCATATGACCATCCTGGCTCTTTCTTTAAGCTTTGTCGTACCCATGTGTCCGTTTATCAAGCGATTAAGCATTTCTCGTCGCATTGACTTTGGTATCACGGTCCTTCGTCCGCATACAATGAAGTCATCATCGATCGCCAAAGTTTCTTTCATGCACCAATACGGTCGCAGTTCGATAGGAACGTGTGATTTGACGCTTGGAAATCCTTTGAGTATCAGGGCTTTCAAATCGCTATACTCTGAGTCGTTTTCTGCAGCCCTTTTCACCTCCAGCATCCTAGCGTCGAGTGTTGAGGCTTCAATCGCTTGAAGAGATGCAGCTTTGTGCGCGTCCTCAATGCCCTCATCGGCGCTGGTTTCTTGGGTATGTGAGAGAGGTGCACGGGAGAGTGCATCAGCGTCGGTATTTTGCTTACCGCTGATCCAAATGGCAGTGAAGTTGTACCTGTTGAGCTTGCTTTTCATTCTTTGAAGTCGCGGGTTCTCTACCTGGTCCAACGTGTAGGTGTTGAGTATGGGAATCAGAGGCTTATGATCAGTGACAACATCGACGTGATTGAGGCCCTCCAAGAATGCACGGCATTTGTGGAATCCCCAACAGATAGCAAGCATCTCTAATTCGATCATTGCGTACCTTGTTTCAGTATCAGTAAGCGTACGTGATCCCGCTTGAACGATTCTCCACGACTCATCATCTTGACGTTGTCGGAGGATGAATCCCAGACCATTCAGTCGAGATGCATCTGTGTGGAGACGAGTCTGCTTCTTAGGGTCAAAATAACTCACGATGGATGGCTCTCTCACCAGGGTTTCACACACTTGGCGGAACGCTTCTTGGTGAACCGAGTCCCATGAAAACACTGTATTCTTCTTTAACAGCGGTTGGAGCGGAGTGCAAAGCTGAGTCACCTTGTCTGTGAAGTTGCTCACTTGGTTTACCAATCCGAAAAAGGATCGAATGTCGGTTTGATTTGTTGGAGTAGGGAAGTGTCTGATTGCTTGTAGTAGCGAGGGATCAATAGAGTATCCATTTTGGCTGATGCGGAGACCTGCAAATGTCACTTCATTGGCAGCAAAAACGAACTTGTCAGGATTCAACGCAATTTGACGCTCGTCACAGCGTTGCAGAAATGCTCTGATATCATTGACATGCTGATCGTACGTTTCGCTAGCAATCAAACAATCATCGACGATATGGTAAGTTCGAGGTAGATCTGCTAGTACTTCATCCATGCGTCGATTAAAATGTTCGGATATGGACGATATTCCGAAAGGCGCAGACTTATAGCAGTAGCGACCAAACGGAGTAATGAATGTTGTCAGACGCTGACTCTCGCGGTCCATAGGAATTTGATGGTATCCTTTCAAGGCATCAACCACTGTGAAGTACCTGCACTTTGACAAATCAAGACTTGAAATGAGTTCGTATGCAGTTGGACTGACGTAGCGTTCACGAACAACATGTTTATTCAAGGCGCGGAAGTCAATGCACATTCTGATCTTCTCTCGGTCTTTCTTGAGCATCACCACAATAGGAGCACACCAACAAGTTGGTTCTGTCACTCTTTCAATAACACCAAGCTGTTCCAGCTCGTCCAATTCATCTTTCAGGAGAGGCTGTAATGGTAGCGATATTCGACGCGGCGCCGTGACACTGAACGGCTGAGCATCTGGTCTGAGATGAATGTTAAACACTTCACCCGTCATCTTACGAATTGTCTTGTCAAACACACGTGGGTAACAGCTGATGAGATCCGACTTACTAGCTGGCACGTGATTGGTTGCCGGTGGAGAAGCTGTTACTGGCTCTGGACGACTCGCTGAGGCGTGTGTCATCTGCGTGTAACCTTCACGAGCGCACTGAGTGCGACGCACACAACTTACGATGGCGGCGTCCTGCTGCGCACACACATGGAATGCTGGAAAGTCACGTGGGATAATGCCAAGTGCTTTGCATGTAGACCATTTCAAAATTAATGGCTCCCCTTTCAGTTCCCGAAACACATGAATTGTGGTGTTGACCGTAGTCTGTTGAAGAGAGATGTTGGCTGTGAAATTACCGATGCTGTCTGAGAAAGTTGTACGATTCGCTGCGGAGGTTTGAGTTAACGATTGCTTGTTGAGATCGCACACACGTAGTCCCAATTTCTGGAGAATATCCGGTCCGGCAGCGTCGATATTGGCTCCGGTATCGGGCATTGCACGAAGAGACAAGTCATTAACTTTTACTCTGATGAGCGGAGGTCTGTCGTCGACCGAAGGAGTTCGTATGACACTGATGATTGAAGCTACAACAGGCTTCTGCTGCTTTGATGAAAACTGCTGTTTGGGGCGGGAGCGGCTCATCTTCGAGAAATGTCCGATCTTAGAGCATGATCGACATTTCTTCTCCTTAGCAGGGCACTTATCACGATCGCGAGCGTGAATCAGGCCACATCAATTGCAATGCTGACCTTCGATTGGTTTGGGTTGTCGCATTTGTTTGGCTCGTCTGTGAGCAGAGGTTGCGGTCGCTAGGTTGACCGTGGAAGGCTGGTCTAGAGCCCGCTTGTCACGTTTAGCGGCTTCTTCAGCTTCGCCAATATCTCTAGCCTGGGACAATGTAAGCGATGACCCAGCTAAGATAAGTTTCTGCACGACATCAGGATCAGCTGCACCAAGAACAATTTGATTTCGTAATTGTATGTCCTCGCACTTCGGACAGCATTTAGGGAAGTTGCAACGTCTGGCTAGATCTTGTAACTCGACCAACCAGTCGTTAAATGGTTCACTGTCACGTTGAGTACGGCGAAAAAAATGTCTAATCCACACGATCTCATTGATATTGCCTTTGATGTAACGTTCAAGAGCACGGATAATTTCGTCGACATTTCTGATGAGCCGCAGGAAGAGAAAGGTTTCTGATGACTCGAAGTGTAGCGTAGGAAAGGCTTTTGTGTAGAGCGTCAAGTCGCATTGCTGCTCGTTCCGTGGCATCCGTGATGCTTGAAATACCGGACAAACGTTCGAATGCACTCCATTTTAGACACCAGTCGTCAAACAGGTCGCGATCAGTCTCAATGTCAAATTTTGGTCCGTCCTTACGCAGTTGGAAGGAATGCGACGCCATGTTCTATTGTAGATTTGTATATGGCCAACTCGTAAGACAAAACAACCACTTGTGAGCGCAGTCAGGCGCAGTGTGTTTTTTATTTAAACTCACACCGTATATATTGCATGAATAGAGAGATACATTCCTATTCTCAATTATGACATTTTATATCTACTTATTATGTATTGAGTAGCTGCTTACTATAGAATCTTACTATATAGCACTTAGAGTTTAATTACTTCAGTACCAGTAGAGCAATCTGATTTCATTCAGATGCTATACATATAAAAATCTGACTGAGTCTTATTAATATGTTTGCATGTTTTTCAGGAAACTTTTTTTAAAAGGATGATGCTACAGGCCAACTTCGACACAAAGTCACATCATTGGTCGTCTAACCTGCTAGCAATTCACGACAATCATTTGAAAAAAATCCTCTCGCAAAAGTATGGGAATTTTGATATCAAAAGACTGACTACAGGCATGTTCAAAATTGTAATTCTTTTGTATGTTATGGTCCATTTTTCGCTTATATAATTTAAATGTATGTAGTCCCATTTTATCGATGGGTCACTGTCAGAGGATTTTGGCTCGATGTGGCCTGATCTGTAATATAGTTTGTGCGGGACATGTTCAAATTAATTTCACTTCCCCTGAACGAACTGCGTCGCTCGTGATAGGCATTGCAAATTGTTACAGCCACAAAAATGATGAATGACAGCATCAGTAGCTAAGTAGTTAATTGTAAAACGCCTTCAATTTCAGGCAAATGACATGATATACAATGATAATGACCTTAATACTTATATATTACAAAATAAATTCCAGAGAAGCATGGCATAATTCATGTAAGTGCAGATGCTTTATACCATCAATTGTGATCGTTGCTATAAACTTACATGCGCAATTAAAGATTGGACATAAGTGAGCATGTTTGATATCCATATGTCATATTTGAGTGCTTGATGCATAGGCCCTATGTCAATTTGACGTTCTTTGCATCAATTATCTTCAACTTCATCAATAATAATTTTAGTGCAGTTCATCGGTCTCATTTGATGGTGATATTTTATCTCTTTACATTTTTATAGAGAGCTTTAGTTACCTCACACTTGCTTTGCTGCCATTGCTTGAAGCGCAACTTCTTTTCTTTGTCAGCGCTTTCCACTTCCGAATTCCACCATCAGGTCTCTCTTATGCCTGCCCAGCCTTTGCTGCGACCACACTCTTTTTCAGCACAGTGTATCCAAGCTGTCTTCATCCTGCTCCACTCCACGTCAAATGTATTTTGGTCTGTAATATGTCCTTCATGGTTCATAACCTCCTTGTTAAAGTGCATGGTTAAAGTGCAACTCCACAATGAACTCAGAATGCTAACGCATGTACAATGTGCCATATACATATTTACATCGTGCTGAAAACGAAAGATAAAACGTCTAGAACACTGTAAACTATTGACTGACAATTGACAGACATTTATCCTACAAAATCTATTTTGTCGGTTTTTGTTAGTTCTTGTAGGATGATTGTCACTGAACACCTACAATATCTGACAAAAAGCGACAAAATGAATAGCAATGAATTATAGCTTAAATTTAATAAAAAAATGTGGGTATTTAATTATATTATGTCAAATTAAATCATGGTTTTTCCGCACAGCAATACAGGTTGCCCAAGAGTCAAGCAATCACTAATCGAAAAAATCAATCAATATTCAGCAGTTTTTGTTTAATTAATATGCGTACAAAACAACTGTTTCGATTATGTAATAGAAAAATGTCGACCTGGGAATTACGATGCAAAGATTGTGGAAATGTATATCGACGGAAATACAACTTTTATTTACATTGTCATGAACATATTGCAGAGAAAGGGAGGTAAGAGAATTCAGATATTCGTGGAAAAATAAATAACTTGGTTTGATATGAGGAATGGAGACACTAAATTACAAATAGCACCAATATTTTCTTATTTCAGTTAGATGTTATGATCTCTGCTCGTAAAGAATTAATGACTATGTTTTGAATATTTACTACATCATTCAAGAAAAGGGCTATGACTTCTTAGTAGTTCTCCGATAATTGTACTTCGCTAATCAAACAGCTTTTATATGGATACCGTGTCTGACATGAAAACTTTTGTCAACATTGGATTAATTTATCAGTTTAATTCTCAGTTATCTGTAAATCAATATATAGGTCTCCTTTCATTGAAAATCAACCTTAAATGTTGGATCTTTTTATGCATGAGCATTAAAATTAAATTAACGTGTCATAAAATATTTGATTTCGAAAGACAGCTGATAGTCGTCCTCAGATGATCATTGACAAGATAATTCATTGAGAGGCACATTGCGGCTCTGATTATTGAAGTTCTATTTATAGATTAGCGCTCCCATAAGTAGATCTTGAAACACATCAAATGAGGTCATTAAATAAGCAATTTAACCTGCTACGGATTTACTGCTACAGCATGTTTTCCTTTGCTTCTGTGATTACTTTATCTACACGGTTGGCCATTTGTTTGACTCAGTGTTCTGACAAGTAAGTCATGATTCATGGACGGTTCATGAAACAAGGTGACAGAGCTAACACTGAGAAGCATGGATGGATTTGTCTTTGAAATGATATTGAAATTTCCTCTGTTGTCATACAAGCATAGACGTCGCTATGTTATTGTATTGTTACTTCAGGTCGTGACACGTGTGCCGGTCTTACCACCGGTAATAACTAACAAGTATGATACATGCGTTTAATGGAGAATACGCTTTTTTAGCATTGCGAAAACATAGTTGATTTTATTTCAGGAAATTCACAAGCTCAAACAAATATGGAAGAGTACAAGTAAATAGACACACTCAAACACATGAGACATAGTTATGTAATTAAATCAGAATGGCTTTAATAGCCATCGGCACACTCCCCCCTTTGTTTGGGAAAATAAATGTTCAAGCGAGGGGATGGCCAAAAGTTCGATAATCTTATCTCCAGATAGGTTCGAGAGGTGAACCAGAATCATGGAGAGCAAAAATGCCTTACCCAAACGAATCACCATTATGGAGTACACTCAGTCTCGTAATCGTTCAGATACCGCGGTCGGTTCCGCGTTCTCCTCGGCCGTTCTCCTTGGTTTTCTCCTCGATTGTTCGTGGGCATCGGATGGAGCACACTTCGTTCGCGTACTGTACCTCCACTTCTCCAGGGAGTAGTAGTAACAGGTAGCGACGAACTACCAACGCCGATCGCACTGTTAGATGAACCGTCAGGCGAGAAACTCGGCTCAACCGCCTCGTATGCCGTTTCAAGATATCGATCTTCGGTATCTCGGCATTCCTTGTATCTCGGCTTCATATTCGATTGTTTAAGAACGGAAGTACGCCCTCCGGGATACTGGACACGATAAGAGGTGTCTCCTACAGTCTCTGTGACTTCACCAGGGTGCTCGTAATCTTCCCCGCTACCTCTTCGAGTGTAAACCTTCTGTCCTATATCGTAGTTTCTAGTGATGCCTTTCCTCCCCGCATAACGCTTGGAAAGACTCCGCGCCTTCACCTCTATCACTTCACCTCGGGTGGACAAGTACGATATCATCTCTCTTCCTAGCAATCGGCTAGCTGGTGTCTTCCCGGTAGACTCATTGAATGTGCTGCGGATATCGTACAAAGCTTTCTGTAGCCTACGCTCAAACGAAACCTGTGGACAAGACAACTTCATCTTAGCCAGTCTAGACTTCAAGGTTCGATGCATCCTTTCAACAGTGCCATTGGCCTGAGGATAATAAACCGACGAGAAGTGGTGAGAAACTCCGCAAGTTCTCAAAAATCCTTCGAATTCCGTGCTCCTAAAAGTTGCCCCGTTATCAGAGATAACTCTCTCGGGCATTCCGAACAACGCAAAGATCCTTCTCAGCTCCATAACAACCTGGCGGGAGCTACCATTTGGTATCTGGACCGCAAAAGGATATCTCGAAAACAAATCAATAACTGTCAGAAGCACATTCCCTTCGGTGGACTCACTAGGGCCAGTCAGATCAATAGCAACGGCCTTCCACGACTCCTCCTCCTTGTCAGCTACAGGGACCGGTCGAGACTTATCGGGAAACCCATTTCGTGAACAAGCATCCCATCGATCACAATACTCCTTGATGTCGTGAGCTAGCCCAGGCCAGTATACAATGGATCTAAGGGCGGCTTTCATTTTACTGATGCCAATGTGGCCCTGATGATACTCAACAAGCAGCTTATGACGAAGACTACTAGGCACGACCAAAGTATCTCCTTTGAAGATAAGAAATCTATCACCTATCCATTTGACAGACAGGCTGTCACGAAGTGCTGAAAAGTTTCCGAGTTCTTTCAAGTCGATCCCTCTCCACTGTTTGGAGATAGCCTTAGCTACCCGACATAACTCCGGATCCATCACTGACTTCTCAGCGACCTCTGAAAATTGTATCGGGATGACATCACTGAGAAAACAGAGCGTTACTTCTTCTCTCTCGCCTTCCGTTGCCTCTGTGGAACTAACTGGATTTCGAGACAAAGCGTCGGCCAGCACGTTATCCTTTCCTTTAATGTGCTCGAAGGAAAACACATATGATTGCATGTTTATGATCCATCTCCTTAACCGCATAGACAGAGAGTCGACAGGTTTCTCGAAAAGACTCAATAGTGGCAAGTGGTCGGTTTGAACCTTGAAAGTACGTCCAATGAGAAAATTCCTAAACCTGTTAAGCGCAAACAAGACCCCAAGGCATTCCTTTTCGACTTGCGAATATCTCTTTTCTGTGTCTGTAAGGCTACGCGAGGCAAACATGACTGTCTTCCCTTTCTGCAACAAGACTCCTCCCAAACCATGTCCGGATGCGTCACTTTGTACAATAACCTCCTCATCAGGTCGAAAAAATCTACGTACATGTATATCCTTCACCGCTGCCTTTAATCTACCGAAAGCTATTTCATCCGTTTCCCGCCAGCTCCATGTTTCCTGAGACAAAGATTGCCATAACGGCTGTAGTAGAGTACTACAATGTGGAACGTTTGAGTGACATACGTAGGCTGCTAGGCCTAGAAAGGAACGCAACGAAGCGGCACTCTCAGGGGCAGGCGTGCCCAGCAGATCATCAATTAGCTTCCTCGAAACCATAACCCCCGACTGAGACCATGAATATCCGATAAATTCAACTGAAGATTGGTGGAAAGAACACTTAGCCTGATTTAGTTTGACGCCCATATCATCGATCCTAGTGAGAACTTTGTCGAGCATAGCTTCAGATTCATGCTTCGATTCGGCGAAAATAAGTACATCATCCAGATAACACACTGCATTCGGTATGTCTGACAAAACGTCCGACATGAACCTCTGGAAGATTTCGGGTGATGACGAGAGACCAAACGGCAGTTTGTTAAAACGAAAACGACCAAACGGAGTAGAGAATGTGAGAACCTCACGACTGTTCTTGGCGACCGGTATTTGCCAAAATCCGTTCCGACAATCAAGTTTAGAGAAAAAGGAAGCCTTCTGAACACGACTCATCAGCTCTTCAACCGTAGGCATCTGCAGCTCAGGCCTTTTCACATGTTTGTTGACGTACCTGAAATCGACACAAAGTCTCACGTCACCTGACTTCTTGTAGCCTACTACAATAGGTGAACACCAGTCGCTTGGTTCCTCAACCTCCTCAATGACACCTTCCCGCACCATCTTCTGCAATTCAGCCTGCACGGGCTCGCGTAGAGCAATAGGAAGTCTACGAGCAGGAAAAGATCGTGGCACAGCGTCATCTTTCAGAACGACCTGGCAAGCTCTAGACATAGGAACACAACTTGGACCCTCGAAAACGGAAGATACCACCATGACCTCGTTTTCAGTACGGATAATACCCAGACCCTGGCATAAAGCGAAACTCAGCAATGCTGGACCGTCCTCTTCACAAACATAAAACTCAGATGAAATGCTCTTAGTCTTGTAGGTGACCTTCAAATGAACGGTACCTAAGCAATTCAACTGCTTTTTGCCGTAAGCCTTCAAGCTTTTGGAAACCGGGGTAAGAGTATAACCACGTGAGAGATCCTTCGAACTAATAACGTTAACGAAAGCACCTGTGTCTACCAACGCCTGAATTGGAGTCCCATCAATTGCAACTTCGCGAACCATATCGTAACCGCTGTTGGATACATGGAAAATATCGACCTCCTCGGCATAACTTTCAACATGAGAAACCGAACGTTCGGTACAACATTTGGCATAGTGGCCTTTCCGATTACATTTTGAACACATTCTGCTTCGGGCAGCACAGTTGGGACTGTTGGCTAAATGCTCTGATGAACCACAACGGTAACAGGCCCGATTGGCACCTGACTGGTCCTTAACTTTTTCCTTATTTGCCTTAGTCTCCTTCGATTTACCGTGACTTTTGGACGCGTTATGTTTTGGGTTTCTATTGGACTCAACGGCATGAACATCAGCCTTAACAGGAAAATCAACCTTTGTCCGATCAGCGCGAGCAGTTTCCCAGGCTTCCGCCTTACGTAAGGCTAACTCAAAATCCAAAGTACTAGGATCCTCTGCCAAAAGCCTTTCTCCTAACCTGGAGTCCCGCACCCCAATAACAAAACATCCCTGAGCAAACTAGCTTTATCACTAGTATATTCACAGTCCTGTACCATTCTCCGGAGTCTACACGCAAACTGTCCGGCGCTCTCACCTTCGCTCTGCGAGGCATGGATAAATTCTCTTCTACGGATGAGCAACGAGGAGCTAATTTTAAAATAGCTATCCATACGATCAACAATTTCAGTATAAGTATTCTTGGGTTCCGGTAACCCATCTAAGATGCTAAGTCCGTCTCTCCCCACACACATTTCAAGCAACGCCGGCTTGTCCTTATCGTCTACAGAATTGATAGAACAGAAATTACCAAATAACCTTTTGAAGAAACGCCAGTCCTCCGCGCTGGGATTAGCAGGCAAATCCGGCTGTCTAACAACTTTAGCCATTTTCACTAAGAGTATAAAGAGTCACTGATAAATATCTTCAAGACAATAAGGTTAATATATTCTGGGTATTTTATTCTGACACCATAAATGTGCCGGTCTTACCACCGGTAATAACTAACAAGTATGATACATGCGTTTAATGGAGAATACGCTTTTTTAGCATTGCGAAAACATAGTTGATTTTATTTCAGGAAATTCAAAAGCTCAAACAAACATGGAAGAGTACAAGTAAATAGACACACTCAAACACATGAGACATAGTTATGTAATTAAATCAGAATGGCTTTAATAGCCATCGGCACAACACGCACGCGCGACATCCTCTCCAGCATGAAAACTGGGCCAGTACATTGACGGAGGAATGAGTCAGACCATTTCTCATGAATGAGGGACAGGTTGATAGTAAAACCGAACCACGCCGAACTCATACTTCGTGTCCAACTGTGCATGTAGTTTGATGTCGTCCTTATTCCCCTTTAATCGTTGCATGGCCAACAAGTGTTGCAATCCTCTTTATCTGTTGAGAAGAAGGGCCAGGTGCTAACCTTCGCAAATTTCCAAGGTCGCCGACAGTAGCTGAAGCATGGATGAGGAGGATTTCGCAGAATGAGTTTATTCCAACATCATCTAGTCGTTTGTGCTATTTGTATTTTTGTGATCAGAACTTCATCGAAGAAAGCGCTTACATAAATAGGTACTGACAAAGAAAGATGCTGCTAAAACGTCGACTAAAGGAAGACACAGTGCATCGAGATTTCCTAACTTACCGACGTAAGTTAACGTGGCTTACAAAACACGACGCATCTGAAAGATCAACGAATGCTGCCACATTGCAATCGAGGCTTAATATAGAGAATACTGTGACATCAGAATTGAACGATAGCATATATACAGAGGTAAGTGCTAAGATGCTAACTAATCAAGAAGGGAAAACACCATCTAATCTTGGAAGGGTCAAGATTAACTCGAATTTCTCCTAGCTAAATTACCACGCATTACTACACCGCTGAACTATTATACTCATACGAAGTTTCCAGGGCCGCATTAGGGGGAGGCTGAGTGGGCATATGCCAAGGGCCCCGCTCAGATGAAATATAGTTCAAAAAGTAATAGGTTTGAGATTATTATAATTCTTAAGTTGGAACTTAAAACAGTATGATATCCAGCTATAATAAGAACTGTTCATATTCTCGGAAAAGTACAGATTGTCCCATACTTTTCATAATGTCGAAATCATGCGTATATGATTGTATGATGGTCAACAACTGTACTAGAGAAAGATCGTTTTCAAGACTCCGAATATGCTCAGCCTTTTGAGTATTGAAAACTATTGTTGCGACGTATTGATTTCTCGGATATTATTGAAGATTTTGCACGCCAAAATGCGCGCAAACATGCATTGTAGACATAAGGCATGTGTAGCCTACTTTTTTCAGGTTGTCATTTTTATTAACATTTAAGACATTGTAGCAGAAGTATATCGGTCTTGGTAGTGTAACTATACGACAGTAAGCATGCATGTACAGTTGTACACGTATTGTATACATAGATAATCTGAATAGCAGAATTCGTCGCTATGTTGACGAAGGGGCGTATGACAAAAGAGATGTTTTTGAGATAATCGGTTTTAAAGTTTTGGGTAATTTCGTTGTACAATATCTCAACCATTATTCATCCTTTTGTCTTGATTTTTTAATGTAAGTAATTTCGGGAATTTGAAATCGATTGATCTACTTTATTTTTGCATATGAAATCATTAATTACACGTAATACCGATTTTAAAACTAGAATATTGTATACGCCTTTTTGCAAGCATGAAATTTGAGCGAAATAGTAGATCATACGCATCTTTGTAAAATATTGTTTGGTGAATTTATGCTTTTTATGGGTCGTATATCGAAGTTTTTCATGACAATTCTTATACATCAGAATAAGTCAGCACATGGGAATCAGTGAAAAGACGATAATTGTGGACGTTAATACATGTACATGTACATCCATTACAAATTTCACTGATTGTCACGTACACATACGTGTGCAAAACACCAAGTGTAAGTTGGAAAATTGGTTGGATATCACCTGACAAGTCAAATATGGACCAAACATCTTGCGTCATTAATGTGGTGTTGGCTTACATAGACCTCTTATGATCTTAATTCCTAATTAGAAGTCACCGAATCTGAAACTTACGGTCGTCATATTTTGATTTTTGATGATGATGTTCTTAGCATGGATTGGTAAACACAAGCAGTTTGACAACTATTAATTTTTGACCTTGATTGTCAAATTGCAGAACTGAATACACTGCATCGCTTCGCGACATTTTGAAACCAGCTGCTGATTCACTCCAACTCCAGGATTTTCACGTTTTTCCAATTGATAATTTGTATATCATGATCACTCATTATATTTTCGACATACCGAGATTTCCCAGTTACAAGCATTAATGCACATACTGTACATATTGCCAATATTTATTGATTATCAAACTTGAGGACAGTCCGAAAACGAGAGACTCGATAGATATTTTGCCTGAAGATAGCCTCCTGTATATGAAGGACTATGACATAAATATCATTTAATTTCACTTGCACCTTCAATATAGTATTCAATAAATGCTTCACATTCATGAAAATATAGTCAATTTCACTCAATGGCATTTTCGAAACGATAAAATCATTAAAGAAATATCATTACTATGCTCATGATATTTGTAGCAGCAGAAATATCATTAGAAATATCATGAACAATATCATTAAAATATCATTAACTTTCACCAAATGATATTTGTATCATTAATAATATCATTAACCCATATTTATGTCATGGCATCATGATATTTTTGATGATACATTTCCGTAAGGGGTAAGTTGATGTTAATGATAGTTAATTGAATCAACTCAAAGTTTTGCAACACGAGTATAGTCACTACATCTGATGCATTTGATATCACCATCCACGGTTATACATTTCATTTAGTAAAAGTAAATATAATTTTTAAGTGGCAACTCAGTGATGGTTAACTACATAGTCCACACAACCTCGTTCATGATGATGTTCAAGGTTGACAAACACTCTGTCTAATGGTAGATCTTGTAAAAAAAGTTTGACACAATCAACTGGATCAGTAAGTCAGTCAAAATTTTGGCATCCAATGAAACTATGTGTAAAGACGATAAGTGTATAAGGTGCAATAATTTCCTCCATGCCCATTATGATTGGGAAACAAAATCAATTTCGCAAAACTGATCCGATTCAACCCAGTTTACCGCATCATGAATGTTATACGAAAAGGTTCTTCCAAGTTACTATGTTTGATAACGAATACCGTTAAATAACAATTTTAGTAGGCCTATTAGAGAAAAAGTAGTGGCAGCTGACAAGAGTCTTTTTGTGAGAGTCCTTTCAAAAACAGAAAATCAGCAGTTCTTTAATTCAATTACCAAAAATGAAATTAATTTTTAGTTGTTTATCTTGATTTGATCCGATATCAAAAGACGTGAGGTTATTAGCACGCAATGTTGCGTGTAAATAACCAGATAACTGAGGCCAAGTTATTCCCACGTAAAAGTGGGTGCCAGCAGCCATAACTATACAGTGAGGTTTTCAGACGCAACAATTCGTCGAAATGGTAACTGTCTTTGCTGAACGGTTACATTCTTGCATGATCACTTCAAATATTCCGCATAATTTATTTAGGCATTAATCGTTAGAATTAAGCAATTGCTTCTTAGAAGTGGTTATCTATTGAACACGTTACCAAAGTTTCATAGTATCAAATTTATTGGAAATTTTGCAGATTTTTAGCATATATATGTAATGATATACTGAATCTGTCTTCTTGGCAATTCGTAGTCGCTGCTCGTCCGCGATTTCCACATGATCCTCATTATTCTTCAATAATTGTACAGTTTTCAATTTGATGTGATATCAACATGTTTGAGAACAGTGGTAGGTATATCAGAAGGTACAAATTGATGTACTTGTTTAATCTCTAGGAGTAGGCATATTCAAAATGTTAAAGCGGGCATTGATTCCTTTGCTTAGTTATTCGGATGAAGCTTTTTTGACATACGGTAAACCAGGGCGAATCAGACATTGTTGGTAAGAAATCTGTTTATTTGCTCAATGATAGCCACTATGACATGATGACTTATGTCAGCGGTAGGCAACCAATTTGTGGTAGTGATGACTTACAGATCTAGTTGATTACATCACAATTGTTTGCACTGTATCGGCCGTTAGATGAATCGAATACCTATTATGATGAGTTTGACACCTTTGTTGCAATATTTTTTATTTAAGCCTATAACAGAAGCTTAATAATCAAACTTTGATCAGTTTAGAAAAGCTGTTTCTTCAACCGAAATTTATATTTATCATGAATTGAAAATGTCCAAAATAACTACGCTACGTTTATGTTATGATATTACAGTGGAAGATGGTTAATCGACAAGGTTCGGGATCAGTTAAACCTTGTCGATTATAGAAACTATTCTCTATTTCATACACTTCGAACCTTACAGCATGTTTGATCCGTAGTTATCACCCCGCCTACAAAAATATCAAACATCTGATCAAAAAACAAAGAAATTTAAAACCAAACCTTTACTAAAACATGCACATGTAAATTGAACACATAGCCTACATACGAGTACAACTTCTAGGTTCTGTAAAATTGTCAAAACAAAAATGTCTCACTTTCGGTAAAAGTCCGTAATTTTTGCTTGCTTGTGAAATGCGGCAGCGAACACTAAATTTTGCTGTTCATTGAGAGTCACTGTGCTCAACCCGTGCTCTTCAAAAAATATTTTCAGATCTTCGATGTGTCGCAGGGCTTGAATACAGGAGATCACAATTCTTGAAACTTCATCTTCCTCCTCATTATCTTAGCCATTCTAGGAGCCACTAGAATGAGAGTATAGCTGACAGGTCACTTGATTGCCGATAAAAGAGACTTGATGTTTATCGGGTTATCGATTAACCATCTTCCACTGTATCTACTACATAAAAACAATAATTTTTTATGGGTGTGCGCTGAACTCCTGCTCGCACCGAACATTTTCGAAATCATGCTGAAGGAATTATTAGTAGGCCTATAGGTGAAATATAATTTGTTAAAATAAAGATAGCCTACATATTCGCAAGAGGAGCAACAGCGAGGTATTCACAGCGAAATAAAATAATTCTGAGAGATATTGCGGCCAAAAAATAATTTGTCATGAACTTGAATGCCCAGTAAATTTCCGTCATGAAGAAATGCTATTCATGTCTATTACTTTCTTGGAGTAGGAATAATGAAAATATTGCATTAGGAAGTTACTTTTGATCAGCCCTATACATGTGCATTCTTATCAACATCGTGAAGTAGTATGAGGCAATCAGTATTCAGTAGTCTATACTGCACTTTGAAATGCTTAATACCGGTGTCAGATGAACATGTACGGTGGAATTAATTGATAATTATTCGCAACGTCTAGACAAAAACTTGAATGAACAGCACTCGAAATTTAATTGGCACAAGTGATCAAACCAAAAGTGAAACATTTTGTGGTTTATTCATATAGCTTTATAATGCAAATTTCGGTTGAAGGCCTTTTGTGAATTGATGCAGCCTACAGTATGATGTTCCAACCGATGAAATCAAAGCTGTGTCCCAAATGCTTTCATCTGCATCTGAATGTTTCGTGTTGCTTTCCTTTTTTCTGTTGTGAATATAATTTTACTTTTCAGTGATTTGCCGAAAGCCGAGGAACTATTGCATTAATTGCTCAATATACTCGAATGCAATTAATACAAAGTATCTGCAGCTTAAGGCTGGAGCGTCATTCATCATTTTTCATTATTTTCATCACTAACAAAAACAGTCATTTGCGTGATACATCAATAATTTAGTGACAACATTTCAGAATTTGACTATTTCTTCATAAATTGTTATCTGAACACTGATCATCAAATACTGCTATTGATCATGGAAGGAAATACAAGGGAATACTCTGATGTAAGAAGAAAATGAGATGTTAGGATGTCAATAAAGTTTCACATTGGATGCTTTCATAATCAGATGAAAAAATTAGGACTAAAATAGTTTATAATGTAGGTAAAGTTCATCATGTTTCCAGCATACATTCATGAATGGAAATCTAAAACTGATCGTATGTAAAGCTGGTTATCAATAAGAAAATGATTTTTTTCTAGATTCGATACAAAGATTCTCAGATGTTCAGTGGGCAAAAGTTTGTAAACACGTTCATACACAGTACATGAATGTAATCATAAGTCCCCCTTAAATCGAATAGACTGGTTTGTAGTTGTCTATTAAGTATCTTATTAATCAATTAATTTCTATGTCAAATCAAATCTAGCATTTTAACCATAGAAATGGATCTTCATCTCATGTTTTTCTCTGCTAGATGTCTACGGATAACTATGTAATTTTTCACTACTTCATAGTTTTGACATAGCTATTCAGTCCCTTCCATTCAATATTTCAATACTATTCTGTTGTCAAATGCGATATCAAATATAACTGCTTATAAGAGCTGGCAAAAAAGTAATGTCATAGCTGTCGCCAGAAATCAACCATTGATTCCATACTTCCCTTATATACTTACTTTGGGTGCACTTCAGCCATCTGTCACAAAAACTTTTCATCATTGCAATTATTTGATACAATTTTGCAAATAATTTAATATGCCTCCTATACTCTTGCTATCTGTTCTCTGTCATGATCTGAATGACCATTCTTTACTTTACTGTCATCGGATGCTTAATTTCTATGGTTCACAGAATTGTATTTGCATGCAGAAGTGAACTATAAATGATTTCGCTGCTATTGGCCTTAAATTTTCTTTTCAACTTAACTCCAAAATGTTTCTCGTATGATTTCCATGTGATGTATTGCCACCGAAGAGGTACACAGCCAAAAAGCAGACAAGAAATCAACCATTTTCATCTGAAATTTGCCGCAGGACAATATCTGACAATACAGCGAAAAGTTGTTGATCAGATCAGACAGTAACAGTCAAACTGTCTACTTTCCTACCTTTGTTTTGCAAGAACAGACACTAAACAGTCAAGCTGTCTGCTGTTCGATTATTTTTGCAAGAAATGGTGCTTTCCATATACTATTGACTCAACATTACTAGTAGAAAATTAAAAGCAATATTTATATAAAGTAGAAAATATTGTTTCTGATTCGCTTCGACACCAGTATGTTTCATTTAAACACCCCAAACCACATCCACTGTCTCACTCTCTCACGCTTCAGCACTGTTCCATGTAGGCTACTGCATCAATTGATATAAAGTTGAAAATTATAAAGAATACCATCCAATTTCTATAATTTTTCACTATACCAATCCATATATTGTGAGCATCTTCTGATTTAAAAATGGTGGCAATCTGTCTACTGAAGACAGATAAATGCAAACGCAATTCCTTTCTAAAATCGCTGTGTAATCATCTTCTAGCGTATACTGAAGACAGATTATTTTTGGATTATCCAGCTACTCGATATCACCAGGTAGCTGATACTATTATGAGGGTTGCGCCTTATCTGAAAGGTCATGATGGGACATGACATTATTGGCGATGTCGTTTGATAAAGTGCCTCAAGAACTACCGACAAATATCTCGTTGTGATCATAAATAAGCTGAAGTCACTGAGAAGGTGCTGTTTTTTAACCAACAAATACAGAAATAATAGCCGAAAAAGGACTGCCTTAGATGATTTAACTGATGATCAAGTTCTCCGCAAGACCGGGATCGATACAGAAGAAAGCGGTGATACTAGCGATATTTCCAGTGACGACACAGCTATTCTTGAAAGCTGTTCAACCACAATTATTAGACGGTCCAAAATTCAATATTCAAGTTCTAGACTTCTCTAAATTTGGCATTAGAAAAGAACAAAGTTGGAATCAATCACTATATCTTTAAAATGAGATTCACCTTTACCCAGCATGCAGAGAACCGCCTCTGCGTTATCGAAATATCTAACAGTCTAATTTTCTAACACACATAAAATCTACACTGTAAATCGCTTGCTACCAATCACATACGAAGGATGCATACCAAAATGCTTTTTGGTATTTGTGAGCTTTTGGCATGTTATTTCAACTGTGGTATGATTGCCATACTAAAGCCATACCAGAACAATGTTAATGGAAAACATCAATGATGTACATGTATGTATTTATTTGTCTCCGGAGCATAATGTAGATATCCTGACAATTTATTTTACCCAAAAAGAAGATTATTGTCCTCGCGGGAATTAATATTTACTCCAATGCACGAGAAGGAGCATAATCTATGAACATTATGGACAAGTTTTAACCAATAGTTAATACATGACTTACTGTGCATTCACGATGGATAATTGCACGAGAAAAAGAGATATCTGTTGAAAACTCGAGCAGAAGGAGAGAGTTTTTGAGACAGATATCTCTATTATGAGTGCAATTACCAGAGAGTGGATGCATTAGTAAGCCGTGTATTAACTTTGTTAAATACTTTCTAGAAATCTATGTAGAATTTGTGAAAATGCTGTTCTATGCATAATTGTGCATAGACTTCTAAATGTCTGTGAATTGTGGATATTGAAGAAAACATTGCAAGAAATCTATGAAGGCTATAGACCTGAGACACACATGGATATCCACATGTAAAGCGATCTACAGTAGTTCATTTTTGTCCATGGACTTCTAGATATATTGGAATTCCATGGTTTTATCTTTGCAGCCCAGCAAGTTTTACATTTTGCAGCTTGCTATGCTACTATCTGTACTTTGCAGTGTTTGGATTTCAAATTTTAAGCCACGATACGTGGACAGTATCAGTAATCATAACAATCTCGTTCAAGATCTGATTCAGCACCACTTCAACAGTTTTCTACACCAGAAGATATAGATAGAAAAATAAAGGAAGTGATGCCTCATGCAACTGTTTATAAAGAAAATTGGGCTTACAAATAGTTTAGAGAATACAACGATGCTAGAAATCAGCATATTTTACAAATTAATTCAACAGAACTTATGGCATTGAACTCCATTGAAAAGATGTCAAAAGGCAATGTCGCTTTTCTGCTGCCCCTTTTCATTAATGACATTAGGAAAAAGGACGGCTCAAAGTTTCCCGGAGAGAGTCTAAGACAATTGATTTCTTCTTTATTCCACTATTTTCACTATGAGCTTAAACGTGAATGGAACTTTTTCAAAGACGCTGAGTTCACTGAGGGAGTTCAAGCTCTAGATGCCTGCATGAAGAGTGCAACAAGGGAAGGAATCGGCCTATATAAGAAAAAAGCAAGCTGCATTTCTAAGGATACTGAAGAGAGGCTTTGGACAGACAATCACTTGGGAACAGAATCTCCTCGAAAGCGGCTAAGGACATTGATTTATTTAATTGACTTATATTTCGGACTCAGAGCCAGAAAGGAACATCGTCAATTGCGGTTTGGAAAGAATTCTCAAATCCAGCTCCTCAGTGACCCGGATTCCAGTAAAATGTTTTTACGATATACTGAAGACTGCACCAAAACTAGAAGTGGCGGTTTACGAGACGGTGTCATCGAGGCCAAATGTGTTGACCGATTTGAAAGTGACAGTCCAAGAAACATCGTAAAAATTTACAACTTGTACATTAGTCATCGACCAAAAACAGGAAGCAATGTTCATCACTTTTATCTTCAGCCGTTAGAAAATCCCACATCAGAAAAATGGTTCAAAGATCAAGTCGTAGGAGAAAACAAGTTGGGAGAGTATATAAAAAGTTTGTTTGCTGATGCCAATATTGAAGGTTTTTATACCAATCATTCGTTGAGGCGAACGAAGATCTCCCGGCTATTCCAAGGAGGGGCAAAGGAGGACATCAAGAAGGAAACTGGACACAGCAGTGATTCAGGTCTTTTGGCGTAACGAGAGCTCTCTGTGACTGAAAAAAGAAGATTTCAACAACTGTGCCAAGAGGAAAGCTGTGGTGCGACTTCTTCTGTCGAGATTACCGAGGGGAAAAAGGTAGTTATAAAGAGGACCACTGAATTGTCTGATGAGGAGGAGGATGACAAATACAAGAAGAAGATATGCCTGACCACGTCTTGGGGAACAACTAAAATCGATCCATAACTGTTTTTGCGAGTAAATTGTTGTTATTCAAATAAGTATCAGGTCTTCGTATCATTGTTGTTTTTTTAATTTTCGAACCAACCAGAACCAACCCATGATTCAACTTTTAATCGATTAACTTACGTAAATATTTTAGGCGCATAGCGGGTATTATATTTCAAAGCACACGTGCAATTTTGGTAAAGATTTCAAAGTCTTAGAAATCGGAATTATCAGCATAATTGAATCAATAGATCATGTTGAACAATTTTCATATCTATTGTGTAACTTTACCGAGAAATAAAGATGTTTTACCTGACATGCACTGCTAAAAAGTATTTAACAGACATAGTATGTATTAGATCTGAGAATAGATATTTACAATATTGGTCAGGCTAAATTTCTATTCAAATATTCTTGATGATCATAGACATGTCAATCACAATCTGCCCTTGATCATCATAGCATGTCGCCAAATAAAGTTCTCTACCCAACCGTGTATGAGATTGCTTTATCATGGCATTATAACTCGTTAGATTTATATAGTGTGCTTTGTCGAGAGCAAACACATTCTCGTATTAGCAGACGAGCTTTTCTTCAACAATTGTGAAAGGAGCTCAGAAAAGATACCGATGAAATCGCGATGATACCATCAGATCCTGGAGTACCTCTCAACAAGAGAGTGACGACCTGTCAAGTCCATGCACTTGTACTGTCAAAAGAATCGAACAGTTAACATATGTAGACGTTGTCATCGTCCAGTCGGTGGCAAATGCCAGGCTATCGTTTCAAGTCAATGTTTTGATGAATAACTCATGACTGTAAATACAGCTTGCTTATTAGTGAGACTTATGATGAAGTTTTGAATATTTGATTTCCATTTTTCTGGTAATACGCTTTATTCTAATACAACTTATTATTTTCTGCAATGATAAAAAAGTGAACAATGCGTAATTTAAGGAATTTCAGAATCCATTATCATCACCACAGAAGCAATATCATATGAGATGATCACAGATCTCATTATTTGAGGACTAACAAGCATCAAATCATTTTTTTTGATCAATATCATTTGATATCGTAATAGTTGACGATATTGGCGCTTGAGGGTATAAAGACCTGTATTTCATATATCTGTGCAATTTTTCAATAGCCACAAGTTTTTTCTTCAATGACTCTGTGAACAAAGAGATGTCATGAAAGGAAAATGGAAACCAACACCTTCATCAAAACTTAGGAACATTTTATTCCTAAAATCGTCAATTGACGGGTTCAGCGTTTCTAAGTTCTAATGTTAAGATTGCTGTATTGACTCTTCACATGTCAGGGAAAGGCCATTTCTTACAAAATCATCTGTAAGTGTTGTAATTGATTTTGAAAGTCACATGTTAGGGCGAGATAGTAAACAGTTCGTTCAAACATCTGTGAACAAAGCAGAATTATTGACCTTATAGAATATCATCAATATTCAAAGCGAAATTAAGCAGAAACTTCACTTCCCACACATTGTTGATTTAAGGGATTACATTCACTCATTCTATTGAAATGTGACTTGCTTCGATACAACTTGCTTTAATGGGAAAGTGAAAATCTGTTGACATAAACACAGTAACTCGTCATAGAGAAAGGACCTATATTCGATGCTAGAAGACGCAGACATTTGATATGAGTTGACCTATGCCTTATAGATAGATGCACTTAATCCGTCATCAGTGTCCATATCTGCATAAAACATGGCCGTTTACGGGCAAAAATTAACATAAAATGGCATTGTACTACTTTTGAACAAGAAAACCATTTCATTCATGAATTAAATCTCGACTACACAATTTCAATATCCCCTTTTAATTTGTTTGAATTGCATTCATAGGAGAAACATTATTTAAGTGTCCAGATTGTCTAAGATTATATTCACGTTTCATAATAATACCATGCAGTCAAAAACATCATGACTCAAAGGACTTGCTCTGTACTCACCATGCAATGTTTGTGATGAAAGTGATACGTTTGCTGTGGTCTTGAATTGGGATCTCTAAATGCAGTAGGCAAGCAGACTGTTTTTGCGTAACCTCCATCTCCGAGTAACATTCTATCAATACGTCTGTACGCAAAACCCTGTCCAATTTTACTTTCTGTAAAGATTCGAGAGTCATGTGCAGGAACTGGCCATTTGATAGCAATGTTTGTGAACTTTCTGTCTGTAGTGCATATAGCCTGAATATTTATGGAGTTCTCATTCTTGCGATTCACATCGGCAAATTCATAGACAGCACAGTGTTAAAGGAAGGCATCAATAATATTTGTATTTCTGTAATAGGTAGATTGGATTTCTCTTCATAAACCAACGACATCTCATATCACGTTCAATCTGAAATGCAAACATCGATCTTTGCATCTATCTAAAGAGATATCTTTGCATCTATGAATCAAATATGTGATGCTATCGACACCTGTTCATCCGATTGTCATCTGAATTCTCCATGATCAATTTCAATTTACTCTCATTTCAAGTTTAGCTTTGTTGATGCCATGTGGTGGATAACTGCGATTGTGTTCAGACTGTGGTGGATTCCTTTCTGTCCGAGGAAAAATATGAATGTTTACTTTTAAAATGTTCACAAAATACAATATTTACATTGACTTTGGCAATTTTCAATGCTTTATCGGGATTTACATGGTAATTTGGAAGGTTTGCATTGGACTGATTCGTGCTGCATTTCAAATTTAGACTTTGCTTTCTAGTAATTTTCGTTATTCATTTTCATGACGATTCAACGGCCTTACATCCAATGACCTTAAAAGTTTAAAGTTTTTCATGTGATAAATTCGTGCAGATTTTTGAAGCACCTTTCCCTGTTACTTCTTAAATCTAGTTGTGTTTTGTCATCATAGACATGACAGTTTACGAAGCACACATTTTGAATTATATGAGGTCCTTTTTGCAGGTTATAGACCTACTTGCGTCATAAATGTGACAGTTCCAATAAACGCACGCATGCATAATAGGCAAATACGCATTCCAAAATGAAAGGTTACAACCAAAGTGTTTAAATATGTTAAGTGTGCAATCAACTCATTTCTCTAATGTATTTTTTTGGCGACATGTCCGCCATCTTTTTTCGCCAAGATGATTTTCAGAAATTCACATTTACCAATTTCAAAAAGTTGCTGTGGCTAAAATTGATGGCAACAACTCAATTTTCCAATTGATTCCTACCCAAAATTCATTAGGCTTCTCATATTTCATGCCAATTTTGCTGATGGACGTGTCATTTCTGAATGGTATGGTTTTACAGATGAAACAGTGGAGAAATTGCTTCATTTTGCGCTTAGATATTGTTTATCTACATATTTAAGATTGCATCTAATACAAATATTTCCTGGAAAGAGAAGAAAGGAATCCTTGCTTGCTTTTTTAGTAACATTTTTTGCCTATGATGGATGTGCTACGTTTCACATCACAGTGAAGGTCAACTCTGCGTGGTTGAAGCACGTTACCCTTGTGTGAGTCCTAAAACATCACAGCATGCCCTTATTTTAGCGATGTCTTAAGTCACTGTGCCCAGAGTAACCAGAGTAACCAGCTGTTGGAAATTCCACCGTCATCATGAGAATTGAACGAGATGCTCCCACACAAATAACTCGACGTTTACACTTGTGACGTCATACTGAATCGTTGTCTGACTGTTGTTATTAAAGAGTATAGCAGACAGCGACAGACAATGACTCAGTGAGACTGTGAGAACGACAGGCTGAATGGCGCATGGTGTTATAAATTTTGCTGTGGAAGAATCATTCTGACCGCGTAAAATGGCGTCTGGTAAGTTGTTGTTAATGATAGTAGGTTCATCCAACTTAAATCGTCAAATTTGCGCAACACCTAGTGAAAGGTCACTGCATATAATATAGTTGATATCTCATGAATACGGTTCTACATTTCAGTTAGCAAGAGTATAACTTTTTAATGCCAATTCATTTATGTTCAACTGCATAGTCCACTAAAACTCATTTATGACAAGGTTCGTTGCTGACGTACATCCCATTCATCTAGTGGTTGATCTAGTATAAAAAATTATGACACATTCAACTGGATCAGTAAGTCGGTCAAATTTTTGGCATATAATGAAACTAAAAGCAATCACCATAAATGCAGACATTGCGTTAATTTTCACCACGTGAACTATACATGAGCAACTAAATAAATTTCGCAAAAATGATCCGGTTCAACCCAGTTTACCACATGAATGTCATAAGAATAGCTTCTTCAAAGTTGCGACGTTGAATAGTGACCGTTCTTTAAGAACAGTTTCAGTAGGCCTATTTAAGAAAAAGGAATGGCAGCTGACGAAAGGTGGTGCATTATGGGAGTTAGTACTTTCATTTTAAGAAAATAAGCGGTTCTGCAGCCCAATTCAATCAGCTAATATAAAGTTGAATTTGTATTACAAATTCATGACCTGATTTGATGATGATTGATCAGACATTAAATGACGTATTATTCGCACGCAATGTTGCGTGTAAATAACCGAATAACTGAGGCCCAGTTATTCCCCCGTGAAAGTGTGTACCAACAGCCGAAACTATGCATGGAGGTTATTTAGACGAGACAATTCGTCGAAATACGAATTATTTTGAATGGTTAAATTTTTGTATGACATCATGATTACTGCCAAATATTCTGCAAAATATTTTTTAGCAATGATCGCTAGAAGCACCTACTTCTTAGAAGTGGATATCTGTTGAACAAGTTACCCATGATTCATTCACAGTAGGGCTATCTTATTCATATAGTACAGCTTGCCCTAATCGAATTCACCGGAAATTTCAGAGTTATGTATTTTGCACATCATTATCTGCTGAATCTGTCTCTTTAGCAATTATACAGCCTTCAATTTTAAATAAAATCGGTATGTTTGAGAACATTTTTTTGGCATATCAGAAGATACAAATTGATGACCTTATATAATCTCTGTGAGTAGTCATATTCAAAAATTTCAAGCGGGCATTGATTACCTTGCTTCGTAGTTCGGGTGATGCTTTTTGACATCAGGTAAAATAGAACGAATCAGACACTGATGGTGCGAAATCTATTTATCTGCTCAATGATGGACACTACAACATGATGATTTATGTCAGTGATTATTAATGTAGGTCTATACATACGTATATGCACTTGTATCATAGGTTAGTGGGTATTAATGTAGGCCTACAGATAGACAACGTTAAGTTCCACAACACACCAAAAAAATTACAGACGTGCATATCTAGTTGACTTCATCATAATTTATTGTACTATATCGATCGTCAAGTTAATCGTCCACCTATCATAGCGAATCTAACATATACTTGTAATGACGTTGTTCGCTATTGCTTGTTATTTTATTTTTTATCTAAACTTATGGCCGAAGCTTAATAATCAACTTATTATTAATTTAGAAAAGGTCTTCCTTCAACCAAAAAATATACTATATGAACTGCAAGTTTACAAAATAACCACCATACATCTTATTTTGTGTACAGTATACATTCATAAAATAAAGCATGCGTGTGTGCTAGGATGAAACAAAGATTTCTCATAAAGCAGAAAAATAGCAAGTGAAAAATATGAAGCCTTAAAATACTATTTTAAATTCTTCATTATGAGTGCCTACAAATCATCAAAATGTAAAGTTAACGCACTAATCTAAATGGATCGTTTCCTACAATCTGATGCAATACATAAGTTTTTTTGGTACTTATGGGTTATCTCTCCCAAATTTATTTATAATCTGCAAGAATCGTCACCAAACTTCGAATACACGTACTTAAACATATTTTCTACCCACATGCAAAATTCTATGCAGATCGGCATGTACTTCTTGCATTAGAGACGATAACGTAAAGTGTAGCGATGTCAACAGCTTGATCTAACTTCGTCTGTTCGACGCATCATTGCTACTCGTGTATGCATTGTTCTCTCTATTTCTTCGTCTCATTCACTGCCATTTGAGGGATGTGGCGCGGTCATCATCGCTTCACGAGTTGTAGAGAAATGACTTTGTTGACCTCAAGAGCCTTCTGCTCAGACGTTGAGGTCACTGACAACTCAGATGAAGCTGCCGGCATCGCTGCACTTCAAGTTATCGCTTCTAATTCAAAAAGAACATATCCGATTTGCCAAAATTTGGTATGTGGCTAGAGATATCCTCACCTACGTGTGTTTAAAGTTTTGTGACGATTGATTCATTTCTATGACTTTTGGACAAATTTGAAAACGTTGGGGATAACCCATAAGTACCGTTTTTTATTTGTGTTCTGCATTTGTGACATGAGTCTCATTCGCCTGACGATGACAGTCTGTGCCGTTCGAAAGGTATCGCCTAAATAGACATTTTTACCGAAATATCACGGTTTTCTTCCGTCAAATAGAAAATAATCAATCAAGTCGATTATTTGGCGAAAAAATGGAAGTATTTATTTCTAGTCCTGGCACTCGTTGAATGAAGAATGTAAGTGTTAATTTCAGGTTAGATGGGAGTGAGACCGCAACTAGTCAACCAACTGAAGTAAAGTGATTGTATATGTAGTTAGCACCAGTTAGCAACAACAATATGTTTAGGATAAAATTATACACTGTTGAATGTAGGATTGGAAACTTATTACGCCGCCGCACTAGTTAAGTGTTTATTAACAAAGGAGAAACGTTGGTTTCTCGTATATAACTTTATAATATAAATTTCGTTGGAAGACCTTTTGTGAACTGATACAGCCTATAATATTCTAACCGATAAAATCAAATCTACGTTTGCCTAATTCAAGTGTCCGATGTCCCAAATGCTTTAACTTGCTTCTGAATGTTTCGTGTTGATTTCCTTTTTTTCTGTTGTGAATATAGTTTTATTTTTCAGTGATTTGCTGGAAGCCGAGGAACTATTGTGTTAATTGCTCAATAAATTCAAATGCAATTAATACAAAGTATCTGCAGCTTAAGGCAGGAGCATCATTCATCATCTGAATGTTTCTTGTTGCTTTCCATTTTTCTGTTGTGAATATAGTTTTATTTTTCAGCGATTTGCCGCAAGCCGAGGAACTATTGTGTTAATTGTTCAATAAATTCAAATGCAATTAATACAAAGTATCTGCAGCTTAAGGCAGGAGCATCATTCATCATCTGAATGTTTCTTGTTGCTTTCCATTTTTCTGTTGTGAATATAGTTTTATTTTTCAGTGATTTGCTGGAAGCCGAGGAACTATTGTGTTAATTGTTCAATAAATTCAAATGCAATTAATACAAAGTATCTGCAGCTTAAGGCAGGAGCATCATTCATCATCTGAATGTTTCTTGTTGCTTTCCATTTTTCTGTTGTGAATATAGTTTTATTTTTCAGTGATTTGCCGGAAGCCGAGGAACTATTGTGTTAATTGCTTAATAAATTCAAATGCAATTAATACAAAGTATCTGCCTGCAGCTTAAGGCAGGAGCATCATTCATCATCTGAATTTTTTCTTATTTGCATCAGACCGATCACTAACTAACTATCAATCATTTAAGTGATATATCGATGCTTTAGTGATCATTTTAGTGAATCGAAATCTAAAACTGATCAATGAATGTATGCACAACTGGTTCTCAACAAGAAGATGAAGTATTTGTAGATTCGGGATAAAGATTACAATATGTTCAGTGGGCAAAAGTTGGCAAATGCATCAATATAGGAAAACAATCATATGGCGCCCACATCAATGCGTAGATAAATGAGTGGTTTACAGTCGTCTATTAAATACCTTGACAATCGATTAATTTCTATGCCAAATCAACGCTGACTTTCTAACCATAGAAATGGTTCTTCATCTATATTTTTGTCTTCCAAACATCTACGGATAACTATGTAATTTTTCGCTGATTCATAGTTTTGACATAGCTATTCTGTCCCTTGCATTTAATATTTCAATACTCTTCTGTTATCGATTGAGATATCATATAAAACTGCTTATAAGAGCTGGCGAAAAAGTAATATCATAGATGTCCCCACAAATCATGCTTTGATTGCATACTTCTATTATATACTTACTTTGGTTACAACGGGAATATTGCGTAATAACTTGATAAGTGGTTACTCAACAACAGCCTAGTGACCTGTGCCGTAACGCTCTGATATCTTGATTGTTCTAAAATATCATCCAAATAAAGGATATTAAAATTTTGATAAAAACTTAATTTTCAGAGGTGCTAGCAATAATGGGAAATAGACTTTATATTTTTGACCATCCAAGAAAATCCGAAAATCTTTACACAATGAAAGAGATATCGGGGAAGTTCACTCTGTCAGCCAATTTTCATTAAAAAATACTGTCGTCTCTATGTTGAGACTCTGCATCACATTCAATTGTGTTTTGGGAGGACTACTAGTCAAAACTATCCACTTAAGAAAATGGCATACATATCAAAATAACTTATGAAACATCAGGATTCTCTTTGTATAATGTTTATGAAAATTGAATTACAACTTCCGAATTTTGCAATCTAAAATAATATGTTGATTTAAGGCCTTTTGTCAACAAAGATCGCTCTTGTGTTGCTTGATCCTTATGACAAGTGCAACCCTCTTGAATTGAGAATGACCGTGAAATGCTTTATCTGCAACATTGATGCCTTCGTTTTGTCATAGTAGGCATATTCTGCTGTAAATTCATGAAAGTATTTTTCGAGGGATATGGTTGTCATTTGATGCACATGCGGTCGTCACTTCGAGATCGATGTGGAATGTAATAAATTTAGAAATATCATCCATGTATGACTATCGTTAACTTTCCCCTCATATTCAATCTCTGCAAACGATTATGAAATAGTGAAATCGTGATGTGATGAAAGGCATCTTTTGGATAAATGACAATTTCGCAATTCACATGATTAACAATTGTGTGCATGGTGGATAACAGTTCTTACATTTTGAAATTTCCAGTTTTAATTAAGTTAAACTTTGAAACTTCACATTTTTATGACCTTACTGTATTTATCAGCCGGTTTGAAATAGCAAATAATTCATCATATTTTTTAACTGTTATAATGTTAATGGAAAATAAATTTGGAGATATCAGACTTTTCAGCCGAGATCGAAGCTTTGAATAAGATCTCAACTTTTCGTTGAAGACTTCCAGGAACTTGCATTATATTGCAGCTCATGAACTTCCCTAGATCATCAACTTCATTTCCGCTTAATTATGATGATTGCTAGCAAATATTCATTCCTTTGATACCAAATTTGTTTCACACTACTTATAAAGGGGACGTCATTTCAGTAGTATATAAATACAGCAATAATTTGAAAAATTTTAGCTTTTTAAAAACTGCTCAAATAATTTTTTGGACAACAGGAACGCAATCTTCGCAAAAAACTGAATCTTTTGTTATGAAATTTTCACTGCATACAGATACTTGATTGAAGCGACACTCTGCCTATATATACTTACTCTATGAGTTATTGTTTTTGAATCCTTTCAAAACGTTGATTATGAACAAACTCAGAAGTTATTGCTTTCATTACCATTAATATTTTCGTATTCAAAACTACTGAATATGATGAATAGTTTCTTGCTGCTCGATAAATGAATGATCTTTTTGTAGATTATTGATATTATGCTTAAGACGGTGCACATACATGTACATAAATGAAAGTCAAAACAAATGTAAAATAATAGGTCTACATATGACAAAACGTGATTGAAAAACAAAATTTGAATTATGTGACAGAATAAATTATTTGATGGTTCAATGTTTAATAGTACACAGAAGATATAGGCCCACCCATTTGCTAATTCTTGCTCTGATGTCTGTATAAAGTGCTGGATTATATATTCTACTAGGAAATATTGGGTAGTAATTTCAACTGGCTGAAGTTAGAGTACCTATTTCCATTTACCTCGCCGACATTGTTTTTCCTTATATTCTTGATTTACCCTAACATTTATCAAGCACGCATTATAAAAAGCATATAGAATCAAAATAGAATAGTAGAAGAAATGTCATTTACAGGACTGTCCCGATTATTCGCCAAAAGATAGCCTGTACCGATGTTGTCCCGCTGTTTTGCCCTCGAAATTTTTGAAATGTAGTTGTCCCAAATCTTTGCATTTTGAAATTTGGATACTGTCTTTGTAGCCGAAGTTAGGTGCAGCGGTCAGAATCCCTTATATACACTGTAGTCACGTACATAGGCCTCATGTCTTCTTTTGAAATACTGTTTGCAGTGATGTAAAATATATATTCGATTTCTTTCTTGGGAAAAATGAATGCAACAACATCAAGAAACGCTCTATTTGTACAAACCAGGGATGTGGAGTCCTATCATTTTGATAGGACTCCGACTCCGGGGGTTTTGATTGGATTCCAACATCGTCTGGATCGTAAGCCTGGAGCAGTCCGGGTAGTTGCGGTGGATTATTCTAAAGCTTTTGATCGCCTAACATTTCAATCAATTTTGTCATCTCTCGTCAGTTTAAATATTCCGCGCCAGGCTCTAGCATTTGTAAAATACTTTCTCTGTGGGCACAAACAACGTGTTCGAGTTAATGATGCGTTGTCAGATTGGTGTGATATATCTAGTGGAGTGCCCCAAGGTAGCTGTCTCGGGCCTATTTTATTTTCTGTTGTCATCGACGCCCTCCAGCCAATTTGTGAGAATTCAAAAATGGTAAAATATGCTGATGACGTAACATTACTGCATTCTGTGCGTTATGATAGTGAAGATCGTCTGCAGTTGGAATGGACTAATGTAGAGAGGTGGTCTCAATCTGTCGGTCTTAACATAAACGTTTCGAAAAGTTGCATTATGAATTATTGTACCAATAAGAATTTGAGTTTAACTGACATTGTCTCTGAAAGTGGTGTTACTATTCTAACAATGCAATCAGTAAAATTGCTCGGTGTTACATTCTCGTGTGATTTTTCATGGAATGAACATGTTAGACTTACCACTGCTAAATGTTATCGTAAAAATTTTCATTTTGCGCAATCTGAAGAGAGCAAATTGTTCCGAAGAACTAATTTTTAAATGTTACGTTTGTTTTATTCGTTCTTTATTAACTTTTTCTTTTCCTTGTTTCTGTAATCTGCCAAAATATTTGTTTCGTAAATTGTTGAGAGTTGAGAGTCGTGCTGCACGGTTTTTCCCAATTGTGAATATTCTGACTTATCTAATGCTGTTGATAGTCTCTGTAATCGTTTGTTCAGGTAGATTGAAGTCAATACCGATCATCCTTTGCGTGTTTTATTCAAAGAGAGATGTACAAGTCGTAGAAATACATATAGTATTACCGCACCCTATGCTTCAACTCGTCGTTACAGCAAATCTTTTATTAAGTACGGTCGCTAATATTTCATGCTTTTTTGTGCAGTGCATAATTTTTAATTTTTGCTTGTACTTTTTATCTTTATCTTATGATGGATTTGTAAACTTTCACCGCCTTTGTGAATTTCAATAAACGTGATTTGATTTGACTCCGGGTGGCAAGTACATAATAGCCTAGTTTTTTGAAAAATTGGTAACCTACATGATATATCACAAGGCTTACCTGAACCTATCTTTGGTGATCATTGCTGTATGAATTATCAATCATTTTCGATGAAAGTTGGTCAAATGTCGCTTTAAGTTGGATGCATGCGACTCGGTCCTCCCATCATGTTGATGTGTGCTTCACACGGTTTTTCTCCAGTCTCTACCAGTCCATCCTTCTTCAAAAAATATGAACACACTTTCGATTTTAATATGCGCTTTAGAGGAGACATCACACACGATTAACGTGAGGATAAGAAGCTATGTTCTCAAACAAACTAGTATTTTACTTTTGTCTCTGATGTGACTTTTGGTGCGCATGTGTGATCGGGGCTAGGAAGGCTTGTCTTCTCAGATACTAAATCATCGAGTGAAAAGACAATCCTTTTTCCACTATCACGGTTCATTCCCTCAACTATTACAAGCTTTGCATACAGCAGTGTGTCTGTACTTTTGTTGGACAGAGAAAGTTGACATCAAGACAGTGACAGCTGTGCGCGAGGATAAATAATTTGCTTGTATTATACTTCGGGTCTAGTTCTAAGCCAGAGTTTAATAAAAATTAACCAGAGTTAAACCATCATTTAATAGGACTCCGACTCCAGTAAAATGATAGAATTCCGGGACTCCGACTCCGACTCCGCATCCCTGGTACAAACTCAAGAAATCGTCCAACTCGACACCACAAGACTAAACTTGCAATTGACTAACTTACGAAGACTAAACTTACAGCCATTTTTATCTTTGTATGAGAGCGTAATTTTCTATTAAATCGATTGGGTGGAAGTTGATGAAACGGAAATAGTCGTTAATAAGATGTAGATACTTTTCTCCTGTCATAGAATATCGGTAGATCAAAACTGATGCACGTTTAAGTCTACGAAATATAAGAAATATCGCCAGCTTAGCTCCAACAAAACAGATGAAAAACAAAATACACATCAAAATGCTCAGGTTACGTAAAATTAAAATAAAAGGTATAATTTTTGTGTCCCGATTTTCTGTATGGGCGTCCCAATTGTTAGTCGACAGGGGTTGGCAGCCCTTCTTTTATCGGAATATTCCCGAGCATATCGATTGTCGAGGTAATAACTATATGAAGAGCAATTAGTAGGCTAATAGCCCACCAATTTATCATACATTGTCAAAAAGCGAAGTTAAACAATATAGCTCTTACAATTTTAAAAATTTCATCTCAGTTGCTTTACGTTATTCCACCACCCAAAATCACTCGGTTTTTACTTCACTTGACGGGGTGACTTTGCCCAGTACATTTACATACACATGTGAACGATTTTTCAGATATTTTCTACAGACATAGATTAATTCATTATGTTTCTTATGACAAAGAGTTCATCAACTACCAGGACGGTAGAGTCAAAGTTAAAACAACAACAAACATGACATAAAAACCTAGTTCTTAGAAACTGATGAAAAATGTATTTCAAACTACGAGACAATAAAATTTCATGTGCTCATTGAATTTAGAGTGATCGAAATATATATTTGGACGACTTGATTCATTGCAAATTTTTTCAGTTGTAAATCATCTTTTCTCATTTTCATGATAATGGCCAAAGTCACCTCGCCGGCCAAAGTTACCCCTTTTTCCGGTAATGATTACAGGTATATTATATTTATCGCGACACTCAAAATGCCTTTCAGGGATGCACGTGCACCGGATGTTAAATTTCGGAGCTGGTCTTAAAGAAACAAAACTTGTCCAAACTAAATCGTAGGATCCACACTGCTTGGATGTACTAAATACATGTTATCAAACCTGAAGAGATGCTCATTTAATGTATATGAAAATGTTTTAAATGCTCAGTCCTTATACCAAATGCTGTTGCCAAATTAAATCAAATGTTTAAGGATTATATCTCACCACATATAAGCCAATGTGTGAATTGGTTAACATAAAAATACATTACTATTCAATTTCTAGTTTAATTACTAGATTCGCTTCATCGCTTATTGTAGTCTATTCCTCCATTGCACTTCCTAATTTTCTTGTTGAGAAAGAAGAAGACAAGATCATTAAAAATATGCATTGGAAAGCTTTCGACACAAAATAATCTTCAATTCAAATATAACAACAATCTTAAACCAAGCAGAAAGGAAAGAAGGAATCTGATGTAAGTCATCCTATCTAAAATTCAAGCGCCAATACAAAAATCAGATACTATGTAGACGTGACAGAATTGGACCTGATATCTACATTTTATTGTAGCTATCAATAGTACATCACATTGTGTATCTGTTCTTTTATATGTCTATGCTAAATCTGTTCGTATAATAGTCTGTCCGCTTCTGAGATGATTATTTCCGATGTTTTCAGATAAAAAGTCGCTCATAACGAAATGTGCATACACTCGATTGCAATCATTCATATACCACACAAGAGTAGGCCTAATGAGAATTCGTTGTTGATGTACTAGACAGCTGCCGGGTACTTCCATGAATATGCAGCATTCAACTAGGCCTAAGCAATGATAAACATCTACATTCATGAGCAATGGCGAATGTTATGAAGTACATGAATGGCCAAATACAAAAGTGAAATGTTCAATTGTTGAAAGGGCCACTCAAGTAAACATGTTTTTTATTTTTTTGATCGAAAACATTTTGCGGGTCATCTTTGCTTCACTGTTTGTCGTACTGGGTCTTTGAGCTTTGATGAAATTTCTCTTGTGGACTTCCAATAATTTAATTAATAACATCCTACTTAAATGATTGTACATACAACATTTCGATGTAAAACATGGTCAATTCTAGTAGCAGATCAAAAAATACGAATGTATTCGTAACTTTTGGTTATCTCATATTTCATGATGATCTAGGATAGGTATATCGCTTCAATTGTTGGGTTGAGATATTTTTTGGCAGATATATAATAATAATACATACGAGTATCATACAAAATTAAGTCCTCTATCATAAGGTTCATTGTTTTAAAAAATGTTTGAAGATTGTTCAATATATTGGACATCATTAAAAAAAAGGGTTAAGAATTGTCGCTTTACTGATCTTGGGTGACAATCTACAAATTAAAAATAATGCGAAGTTCGTGCACGAATTTAGAAAGAAAACTTCAGCAGCTCTCGAACTACGGTAAATACCACTATTTCGTCTTCCCTATATGGTGCGTTATGCTGGCCATAATGATAAACGTGTGAGTCATACTTTCACTAGTTTCTGAAAGAAAATGAAGAGAATCATTGCTCTCAACCGAGTACCAGCTGTCTTTTTCCACTTCAATGATTCCTTACAAGCTATGACCACTACTATTTGAATTCAAGCTATTACGTACAGAATGTCACTCCAAGATTTATGCGTTCTTACAAAATGAATGCTTGAAATATTCTGGAAATGAGTGAAGCCATGATTTATGAGCTTGTTGTGCAAATACAACATGCCTGGAGAAAGCAGAATTGATTCTACAGTGACAGAAAGTGAAATGCAGATGTAACTTTCTTACGAATGTTAAACTTGCCATTATTTGAGTAAACTTTAAAGATTTAGGGCAAGTATTGATCCTTCATTGTCAATATGTAGAATCGACTCGTTCAAGAAATAATGGAAGCGAGTTTCATGAAAACTCGTACAGCGAGTAAGGAAATGTAATTGCGTCAAACCGCGTGAGGCGAACCATTTATGATAATGAAAACAAGAGAATTTTAATGAAAATAATATTCTTCATAAACTCACATCTCAAGAATCATTGAACGATTACTTTCCAAGAAAAATCGCATGGAAAGGCATGGAGTGAAAGTGAAAAGAAAAGTCATCGGCAAAATCCGCGCTTTGAAGGAGTTCTTCAATAGTTTTGTTCGTGGGAGGGTTTGAATCTCTAAAGTGTAATTATGTTTGATTGATGTCTCTCAATAAACGTCTGTGATGAGAGGTTTGTCTAACCGGTATGAAAAATAACGTACCGGCCCAGTGCCGTCATGAGGGTCAAAGAACATTGCTAGATTAGAACATTGATTATATTTTGATAAGTGAATATAATCTTAGACAATCTGAATACTCAGATAATGTTTCTCATCTGAATGAAATTCAAGGAAATTATACGGGATATTGAAATTGTGCAGTCGAGATTTAATTCATGAATGAAATGGTTTTCTTGTTCAAAAGTGGTACAATGCCATTTTATGTTAATTTTTGCCCGTAAACGCGCATGTTTTATGCAGATATGGACACTAATGACGGATTAAGTGAATCCATAAGGCATAGGTCAACTCATATCAAATGTCTGCGTCTTCTAGCATCGAATATAGGCAGGGCCCGCGGAACAATTTTTTACGAGGGGGGGGGGCATAAATTTTGTATAATGCTTTATCACAATAAAATATGCTGTTTATAAACATTTTTCGCAATCGCAATGTAAGCATCATTGATCTACACCAGTATCTTTATTTATTTTCTCTGATTTATGGTCATTGTGCAAAGTATAATCATGAAAACTTCTTATAAATCACAGACATAGATAGAATTTTCAGATGTATGTAATTCGACGAATTGATAGACAAAATCTGTTGATCAAAGTGAACATCTTTCATGTGAAATATAAGTGGCACCAATGCTCTGTTAGAAGTAACATAGTTGTATCATATGTCTGATTGAAATTGCTGCAGTTCATCGATCATCTTAAGAAATCAATTAATTGTATAAATTTTAGAGATATCTCACTTCTGTACTACATCATTCTACTTTATTTCCATGTTAAATGAAATGAAAGAAAAAGCAAACAGCCTACTCAAAATTTCAATAATAAGTGCTAGTGTAATAGTGTAGTAGTAATATAATCTCATACTGATTGTGATTATTATAAACAAGTGTTTGTTTGCGTATAACTTTATATTTCGCACGAAAAAAGATCACACGCACTTGGAAGAGAACACTTGTCGTCGTTCATCTGTCTTGGAGGTTTAGTCGTAACTATTTCCAGGAACCACACAGCGACTGGGGTTCTGGAACCGCTGATGAGGCTACTCTATACCGCATTGTACCACTTTATTGTACCACCGACCTTGAGTGTGAAAACACTAATTTCATCATTTCATAATGAATTTTACTTACCGTGAATTCAAGTCAAAGTGCAGAAAATCCGCTGAGCGTTTTACAAAATCTGTTATATGTGCACGACAACTATCGTCTATCCCAGTGGTTCTCAACCGGGGGTCCATGGCCCACTTAGTGAGGCACGAGACCATTGGTTGGGGCCACAAGAAGAGCACATACAGTTGTTGTGTCTGTCAGCATGATAATTCCCAGGTTAGGCTACTTCCCGTCAGAGAATCTCATGGGACACTAATATAAATAAAATAAGGATGTTGCTTGAGCATCATTGGGCAAAAAAACAATTAGAAACTTTTGCTTCACAACGTATTTTTCTGCTTCGAGCACATAACCGAGCATCAAAAATTCTTACTAATAAGGCAAGAAAAGATGTCTCACTGAATCTCTGATCGATGTTTTTTACTGTGTATTTGATTTATTATGCTTAATTCACCATATTGTTGGTTATTTTTGATTGAGCACAACTATTGTACATTTTACTATTTATCTGCTACAAATCAATTGCTGTAATCAATAATAAAACCAGAAACAAATGAAACTCGTACTTGATTATTTGCTTCAACTCCAGTTTGTTCAGAATATCGGTACTCTGTGCTTAATTTATAACGGCACAATTTAAGTAAATTAATGTAATCGTAAAGGTTGAAGAAACTTGGAGAAAGTAGTGACAAAGAAGTTGAATGAGAAACGAATTGCTATCAGATATTAAGCGGAGGGCCACGGAAAGTCAAATGGCTGGGAAGGGGGGCACAGACCATGCAATGTTGAGAACCACTTGTCTATGCTTTGATGCACAAGTTATCCACCGACATATGAGATACCTTCTAGAGCGAATCGAATAGCTAGCACATGTTGTAAGCATTCCAATTAGCAAACAACTACACATGTGGGTAGACGGTCCATGGGTCGCACGGATTTGAAAGCACTTTGTCGACTTCTTTTGCGTCAGAACTCGCTGAGTTGATGAGGAGAAAATCTGTTAATTCAAGTGGGACTCGTTTCATCTCCCGACTTTGTACTTATTGAATAGATAACAAAGAATTAGATTGCAAATTATCATTAAGATGAATATTTTAACAGCTCAAATTTGAGGGGGGCCAAATACACATGCGGCCCCGGCAAATTTTTCTATGGGTGGCCTGGCCTCCCCTGCCCCCCCCCCCCACTTCGGCGGTCCATGAATATAGGTCATTTTCTCTAAAAGCAGTTACTGTGTTTATGTCAACAGATCTCCACGTTCCCATTAAAGCAAGTTGTATCGAAGCAAGTTACATTTCAATAGAACGAGTGAATGTAATCCCTTAAATCAACAATGTGTGGGAAGTGAAGTTTCTGCTTAATGTTCCTTTGAATATTGATGATATTCAATAATTCTACTTTGTTCACAGATGTTTGAACGAACTGTTTACTATCTCGCCCTAACATGTGACTTTCAAAATCAATTACAACACTTACAGATGATTTTGTAAGAAATGGCTTTTCCCTGACATGTGAAGAGTCAATAAAGCAATCTTAACACTAGAAGGTAGAAACGCTGAACCCGTCAGTTGATGATTTTAAGAATAAAATGTTCCTAAGTTTTGATGAATGTGTTGGTTTCCATTTTCCTTTCATGACATCTCTTTGTTCACAGTCATTCAAGAAAAAACTTGTGGCTATTGAATAATTGCACAGATATATGAAATACAGGTCTATATACCCTCAAGCGGCGATACCGTCAACTATTACGATATCAAATGTTGTTGATCAAAAAAAATGATTTGATGCTTGTTACATGTATTCCTCACATAATGAGATCTGTGATCAACTCATATGATATTCTTGTATTGTTTTTGTGGTTATGATAATGAATTCTGAAATACCTCTAATTACGCATTGCTGCCTTCGTTGAGAACTGCCGCACATTTGGTCAAGCATGTCTGCTCTATACTTCTTGTTGTTATACTCGTAGTAAAGAACTGTTTCTGACTTTTTCTTGCGACTTTCTTCACAAACAGTTCCGCGGTGTTCAGTTGACAGATGATGCTATGTATGATCGGTATGAAGTCTTGATATATGAAGTCTTCATACCTAAGGATGTTCCCTGATGAATTCGATGTTGTCATGATTGGACGTTGTCCTTCACATAGACCGTAGCTCACCTAGTTAAGTTTTTTGCGGTCTGCTGTAGCGAGTTAGCCGAAATCCACTTCTCTGCACTGCACCCCGCACTATACATGGTGCCCACCAGATGACTTTGGTGGATTTCTTCTAATCGCAGAAGTATCTGAAGAGAGCATACTTAACTGTAAATGAAATAGTTTTGATGATATTAGACTAGGGAAATTTTCAAAAAATCGAAACCCTTAAGGCATTTTCTGTCAATTTTTGGCATACAGTGGATTTGGGAGTAATCGAGTATGCTGATTCCAAATTTGCTGTATGTCTGGCGTGAAAGTGGCTCCCTATACCCGACAATTTGAAATTCAAAATACCTCCAGAAATATTTGTAGGAACTATTTTAAAGAGGATATATTCATCTGTTAGACATTTGTTTAGCATTGCGGTGAGTTTTTTCAGCCAAACGAAGCACAAGTTCATTATTGATCAGGAACACAGTTTTACTTTACTGCAATTTAAATTCATGACGTAAGTAGTATCATATGTTAAAAGAAGAATTTTGCAATTTGTTTTTTGAATGATCATCATATCAAACATTTACAAGGATATCAAAACATCAGATAACATGTGAATAGAATTTCTATTTACAATCGGATGTAAACAAAAATATGTTTCAGCTTATTCGTGGTATTTTGAAAAATGATTGGAAAACACGATTATAATTGATGTTATATTCATCTCCAAGAAATTGGACATCCTCTTGCTACGTCAAACTGTGATGCTCGAATGCAGTGCGGCACCAAAGCGAACAGCACCAAAGTGGACATTTACTTTGAAGTGATATCCGTGACACAGTGTTTTGGTGCTTGACCTAGAGACCTTTTGGTCAAGAGTTCGAGCCCCGAAAGTACCATTGGAAGTGGTCAGGAGGGGCATCCGGACAAAAAGTTACCACAACGCTCCAAAGAAGTCTCACTATGACAGCACCGTCGAAGCCTCCAGTATGGGGCAGTAGTGACGTTGAAGTTTCATTTGTCTGACCCCGTTCAACATCTATGGACGAAAACCGGTGAAGCAAGTAAGTTAAAGAAATATCAACCTAAGACAAGGCTCGGTGTTGTTGAAACATATTCTGAACAGGAAGGAGGGGAGAATTGACGAAAATAAATTTCCAGATTTCGTACTTATTGATTAGTGATTTCCTTAGTCATCGTTCGCAAGTCGTTTGCTTTTTTGAGAAGCTTCGCGATGGATTTTACCAGTATTGGAGTTAAAATATTCATCAATTTATTGAATTCTGTTGTATTGCTACAGTTGCATAACAAAGGCGCTGTTTCTTGTCATAAATTTTGATGTAGTGAGCATTCCATCATGAAATGATACAGAGTAGTCTCCACTTTCGAATTGTCACATAGATCACATAAACGCTCTTCATATTGCAATCGATTTCCGTAACTGGCAGTTACGAAATCTTATTTGAGATTTTTTGTTCGAAATTTTAATAATATATTGATGTTATTGTAATCAATATCAAAATTCAGATATGATTTCATAGTATTCTGAAAACCACATAATTCTAAATCATTCAGGCCATGACTATCTTTTGCTGTAGATATCCATTTTTCTCTAACGTAATGGGTCACTCAATTTTTTGCAATTCTCAAATATTTTCCTTTTTCTGCCATTAACTGTTCGTCCCATAGGTTTGCCAGGCTGAGTCTTGTAATTAACTGCCTTATTCGCCAGCACTATGTATATCTACTATCATGAGCATCTGAAGTCATATTGAGATATATTTTTATCCAATAATATATAGCTGCCTTCGAGAAATGAGCATCCATGGGACATATTCCAAATGCACCAATGAGACAATAATTAGGTGTAGTCTGCTTTAAATGTTTTTTAATACTTATATTTGTCAACTACTTCTATGGATGTCAATTTTTCATCAAGAACGATGTCAATTCTGTCTATTTTAGTAGCAATATTGTGAGTCATGATTTTAGTCTTATCATAGTTAATGCTTATCATAATTAATGCTCTGTACAATATTTGTAAAGAAATTTAAATTGACTTTTCAAGCCATGCCTGCTTTCGCTCATGAGCAATATATGTCATCCGCATACATGACAGATGACATTTCTAAATCAAGTAGTCCGCTTTTACTTTTTTTATTTAAGATTATTTTACTTTCCATTAGTCTACATAAATATTCAGCTTTTGGGAATTCTTTCCATTGAAAACATTCTTTCTACTGTATAACATTTTCTAAATTTTCGTGTTTCACTTGAAAGAACAACTTTTCAAATTGGCCTTTTTAATATTCTTTATGCAAATCGAATTAATTTTGCTTGGTTCATTATAGACATTTTCAACCGACAGATCATTTTTCAAAATTTGTTTGTTTAGACCTTTACATCTTTCAATAAACTTTTTATGATTAAGTTATTTTTCATATCGTTTTTTCATTTATGAGGTTTGATTGCTTTGGTATGATGGCAATCATGATTAGGTGGATGATTTTGTTCCTTAAATTCTGATGTCAATTTTATTTTTTATTCTATCAGCATTGGAGAGTGATCCATATTGGAAATTTATATCCAATATTTATAAATCCATATTGGAGGAATCCATATTGGCCATTATTGGAAAGGAATTAAGACTGCTTACAATTGATTCCGATATAAGAAGGAAGTCAATTACTGATTTACGTATCTCGTCATTTTGAGTTCTATAATAAATGCATCTACCTTCAGAACTATTTTCTAACCTACCATTTGCAATTATCAAAGAAGTGTACAACTGATATAGTTTGTTTCATTGCCAATTTAACCTTTGAAATCCCCGATCAATATTATGTTTTCCATTTTAAATTGGACAATTTTCTGCTTAATATTTTCATATATTTCTCTGTCTTTGTATTTTGAATCTCGGTTATCTACATAACAAGCAATCAGGAATATATCTTCTAAATTTTGCCAATGAGTACTTTTTATTTTGAGTATTTGGAGATTTCCTTTTTCTTTAATCAAACTTTCAATATCTAGTATTTAAATATCATCAGTTTCTTTTATATATATCGAGACACCTTTTATATTTCTCCCGCGATTGATGTTTCTATTGGGTATTGTATGAAGACCGTAGCAATATGCAAGCACCGGTTGAGCTTGGGTACGACTCAAATGTGTTTCTGTTAGACATATGATATTAGCTTCCTGAATATCATGTAAAAAATCCTCATTTAGTCCATTATTATTGACATAGAATAATTCTGTATCAGCATGCTTTGTCTGTTTCTTTTCAGCAGCAGTTTTTTCCTCCTCTCCTTCCTTCACTTCATCAAAAATAACGGTTATCATTATAATTAGAACGTGTTGAATGATTTTTGTGTAGCTGTTATCGTTTGCTCTATAATGAGTGTTTTGTTGTTGGTGTTTGTTTGGTGACAATGATGTTATTTCTTCTTCACGAAATTGATCATTTTCTCTTCGATGATTTCTGCTCACATAAAATTGATGTTGTCGTCTTCTGTGTGGCCTTTAATCATGATATGGATTTCTTGGGTATCTTCTTTCGTTAGCCTACTTATAATTTCCATTGTGTCTGAAATTTCTCATTGTTCTTCTATGAGTATACTGTCCAGGATACCTTCTTGCTTGTGTTCTCATGTTCCAGTTGTTGTTAAACCAGCAATTCCGCGAGAGCTGCCCAGGTCTACCGCAAGTGTAACATGACTTGAATCTCAAAGAACCTTGATGTTGACGAGGCCTTTGATGAGATGACCGTTGATGCAAACGTTGAACTTCCTGCTGGTGAACTCGATCTGCTTCAAATCGGACGTTGTTCTGCTTCAGGAGATTTGCTTGATGTTGCATTTATTGGTATAAATTCAGGCAAACTGGACTGTGGTGGGCTTACTCATACCATTCTGAAGCGTCGCGTATTGCGTGAACCGTTGAATGAATTTCATTGATGTTGTCGCTCATTTTTCTTATTTTCATATTGATTTGCTTCAAGTAGCATATGACTATGAATAATATTGAATAAAGTAATAATGAGATTATATAATGAATAAATATGGACAATTTTTCTACATGACGGGGTTTTCAAGAAGACTGTAAAGGTTTCCTGTGTTACTCCGGTAAGATAATATTACCTCGGGGTATTTCCCACAAATGTAATGATCACAGAGTAAGTATATTAGGTAGAGTGGTAACTTCGCATTTATTAAATCTCCATTGTGCATGCACTTTCGATATTATTAAATGAACTCGATGTGGATACAGTTTGGTATTGCTACCAAATGTGAGATAAGCAAATTTTTGAAGTTTTGAAGAAATTACCACGGCATTGACCTATCATGATAGTATTGCAAGAGGAATGATTGTATTTTACAGATTCTGCATGTCATGTAAACCTGTATGGAGTGGTAATATAGTTTGTTAAATGAGCAATCCGATGGATTACTATCACTTGAATACATATCCTTATCAATAAGAGCACTTTCTTGAACGTGATCCTATCAGAGGTGCCACTGGTAGAGCAAAATAAAACAACCACTGACAATGATCACAATAAAGTTACATGTAAAAGATGCAAATGGGTCCGCATCACTATATTCAGATTTGAATGAATCATAAAGTAATTATACCGATGAAAATGGAATTAAAAACTTGAAATTTCAGTCAAGAAAGCACAATAAGATGACGTTTTCATGAAGACTTGCATATAATACAGCTTATGAATTTCCTTTGATAATGAGCTTGATTTCCGCTCAATCAAGATGCTTGTTAGTAAATACTCATTCATTTTGATATCCAAATTGTTTCATACTACTTATAAGGGGTGTCATCTCAGTACTATATAGACACAATAATAATTTTTGTAAAATTAGCTTTTTAAAAGCTGCTCGAATAATTTTTTGGACCACAGAACCGCAATCTCCGCAAAAAAACTAAATCTTTTCATATAAAAGTTTTCACTCTATACAGATACTTTTTGAGTCGACACTCTACCTATCTATCTATGGTGATAATGCAAATCTTTGAAAGGATAAGCTGACATTTGTGATTCTGTTGATTATTAAGCAATGGAGATAGTGGCAAGTAAAGTTCTTTGAGATAAATCAATTGCTGATAATGCGGGCGCAATTCCTGACGTAGTCTGAGGTCAAATAAAGATTCTATCTCTCTGTTCAATCGAAAACTAGAGGACCAATCCTTTGAAGATTGCTGTGAATCCAACCAAGAAGGATACTCCACTGTCTTCTTCGGTTTAGGCTATCTGCAGCTATGTTGGGCTAGAATTTAATCCCGGTACCGTTTCGGAGCCGGTCGTGCTAGAACTGTGGGAGTTGTGGGAGCATGGGTATCGGTTCGGTATTGGGAGTCCGGAGAATCAGTGCCGGTCTTGGTACTGGATCGTTTTGCATCAAAGTTGCTCTTCACAGCCACATTTATGACTTTAGAAGGAATACAGCGTTCCTTTTATGAGCTATTACTCTGACGATGCCAACTTCAACCCCGGCCATCATAGGTAGTAGTAGTAGTAAGATGTCTATATTTGAACTGGAAAGCATCACATTACAAAATAAGCACGCTACAAAAAGGAGTTATAACTGTTACAAAATCAATGCAAACTAGAATAACAAACACTCAAAGTAAATTCAAATCATAGCATGTATCAAGAATTCTTAATGCTTGCACAAATTATTACAAATCGTCACACAGGTAGGCAGGAAGGAAGACTGACGGGAAACAGTTCGAGAAAGCGGAACTCTCAACTTTCGGGAGCGGACCAGCATATCTGGGAGGAGTGAATGTAGAGGATTTTTTGTATAGGCGATGCCATGGAACAGCTTCATTGCAGCATTTTGTCTCCTGATGTGAAGGGGAGTGAATTTTCCACACTGGCAATCGGGTCCACATATGATCCGATGAGATCTCTTCCGGACACTCTCAAGGTTTTGCGAATTTTTCTGATTTATGCCTATAAGGAGCGGTCCATTATATTCAAGCGCTGCCAGAACAGTTGCGTTGTAGAGTCGAATGAGGTCAGAAACCTGCAAAAACTTCTTTAACCGTTTAATTACATATAGTCGCTGACATGCGAGTTTGCAGATGTTCTTCACCTGAGAGTCCCAAGAGAAAGTTTCATTGAATATCACGCCAAGAATACGAAGCTCACTTGTAAATTCAATATTCGAAGGCACGTGGACAGACAAATTAGGCTTCTTGACATTCATGATTTTCGTTTTCTTGCAGTTGAGTTCCAGTCCGTGAGTCTGACACCAATTATCTGCGTGTAGGATTTCATCTCTTACGGAGACATCAATGTCTGTATTTTCTTGAATGGGTATACAAATTACGACGTCATCAGCGTATTTGGATATAAAGTTACTGTTGCTCTTAGGTTGTAAGGTTCGCATATGTATGCAGAATAAGAATGGGGAAAGTTCCCCCCCTTGCGGGACTCCTGAGGTAACGTGAACTATTGAGCTCACACAGTCCTTTCGTAACTTTACTCTTTGATGACGATTTTGCAAGTAGTCACTGCACCATAGTAGGAAATCTCTTGGCAAACTTGTGCTGATCAGTGTCTTGAACAAACTTCCATGCTCCAAGCTGTCGAATGCCTTCTTTAAATCGAGAGCTATGAGCAGAACACCAGTTGATGAGCAGTCATCTAATATCGAAGAAACAAAGTTATGAACACTTATGTTGGCATGGGTTGTGGATGATTGTGGTCGAAAGCCAAACTGTTGAGAGTCATAATTATTGATAAGTTTGTCTCTAAGATTGTTCAGAACATAAGCCTCCAGGATTTTTGAAAACACGGGAAGCACTGAGATAGGTCGAAAATCATCAAGTGTCGGATTTCGACACTTTTGAACAGGAGTCACATTCGCTAACTTCCACGAGAATGGGACTGATTTTGAATTGATCGATAGAGCAATCAAATGACTGAGGGGGGCAGCAAGTTCAGAGCAAGCTACTTTGATCAGGAAAGGGGCAATATCGTCACTTCCAGCGGACTTGTTTCCTTTGAGATCAGCTAAAAGTTTCAAGACTTCATCTACCTCAACAGAAATTCCCACCTTTCTCCGATATCAGCAGTAGGCCTACACAATTCGGTCAGCATATCCCAATCCGGAGGTTTGCTGAACACAGATGCAAATTTTTGGTTTAGAAGTTCAGCTGAATCCGTAGTTGCTGGTAGATCAGATCTTTGGTCTTTGTTGTTCATCACACTCCAAATTTTCCATAAACCGTTTGACTTAGCTTGAGTATTACCAATCCAGTATTTCTTTGCTTTTTCGATTTCTAGCTTAACTTTTTGGCGGTAATACCCGTATAAATTGAAATTCCTTGCACGATAAGCGGCGAAACGAAGATTTATCAAATGCTTCAATTTGGGAGTGAACCATGGCTTCTCATTTCCTTTCATAATGACTGTATGTCTTGGGATTACTTTCATTGCATCATGAATAACCTGGGTAAACCATTGACACTTGTTGTCCAGTGAATCTTGTGATCTATACAGCTGATGCCAAGGATATGCTCTAAGATAGGCCTTAAACGCAGATAGATTGCTTTCTCGATAGTCATACACATGAACCGTATACGATTTGTCTTTTTCTGGTGTTGGGTCACATATCGTCGGTTCCAAAAAGATAACATTGTGATCTGCATTTCCAATAGGCGCTTTGATGCTCACTGGACTCTTGTTAGGATCACCAAAATACAGAGGATATAGGCTTCGACTTACTAGAATTTTGTCTAATATAGTATCTTTCCGCGTTGGTGACTGTACAATTTGGATGAGGTCTAACAGGCTGTCAAGCTCCTCAGTTCGCAACCTGTTCATGTCTCCAACAATCATGATTTTAGAGAAGGATAAGGAATCACAGAAGTTAACTAAAAAGGAGGTTACATCTTGAAGCTGCGATACATTCAAATCAGGAGGAACGTAAATTACAAAGAATATGATATCATTTGAAAGATGCAGAGTCAAACATTCAAAACAGTCCGGCATGGCAAATGTATCAAGTACTGTAACACGAAGATCTTTATGCACATACGCGCAAACTCCGCCACCGCGCCTGCCATCCCTACGATCCAGCCGAAACAATCTATAGTTTTGTATGCATATCTCATCATCAGACATATTCTCAGTTAGCCACGTCTCACATAATGCAACAATCTTTGGCTTTAGAAGGTCAGTTACTAGTAAAAGATCATCCAGCTTTGGGCGCAAGGATCGAACATTTGCCAAAAGTACTTTTGGAGCTGCTCGTGGGTTAAAAACGCTTACTAAAAATGCTGTAGTTCTTTGCGCTCAATAATTTTATTCCGGTAGATTACCACGTCTTGCCCTGACTCCATCCTCGATCTCAATTCATCTCGTAGAGCCTTCATTTCCTCTCTTTGGTTTTTCGTCAAATCATTATTCAGGTATACGCCCTTGAATGTATTCGACTGCCGCAAATTATTGGCATGTTTGAGAGCATTCAGTTTCGTCCCATAATTGTCGAATTGAAGCCGGATTAATCTTGGTCATGAGGCATTCAATCTACCAATCCGCCGGAATGTAAAGGAAGTTTCCTCAGAGACGTTCACCTCGTTCAATAGAGAAATGATTCTGTCCTCATCATTCCCCCTCCTGGTTTCCAAGTCCCCACTGCCATCCTCCCTCAATCCAACAATGATCAGATTGTTTCTTCTACTCATGATTTGCTCCATTTCCTCCCTCATGTCTTTGACAATGGCCGAGTTCTTGTACTTCATAATTTCGATTTCATTCTTAAGGAAGCTGCATTCTGCCTGAAGTCGTTTCTGGCTGTCAACCAGAGAAGACATGGTCATCTCTTTAGACTCCAAAAAGGCCTGAGCCTCTACTACGATGTAGGTAAAGTGTGTGAACCCGCTCGACTTCAGTATATCTCCATTCAGATCATGGGCTGTTGTGATGAGGAAAAAGAGTCGCGTTTTTATGTTTTTAAATTAAATTATAAAATTTTAGTATAATTGTGAATCTATAATTGATAAAGCAGATAGCATGACAGTGTATATGCATTTACTTACTATAATGTGCATTTGATGCTTCGGCTCAGTATTATTTGAAAACTTTGTGAAGAGACCACTGAATCTGTGCACCCTGAATTGAAGTCTAATTTCGGGAGCAATCTACTCGCAGCAACATCAGTTAATTCGAAACTATACATGTATAGATTTGATAACATGATATGAAAATGAGATAAGCATGTTTACTGACTGCTTAAGTACAAGATCAGTATTCTTTGAACACTCAATTTTATTTTCAATTGCTCATAATTTATTAATAAGTAGTATGCATGATATGAATATTAGCTTCTTAAAGTATGCACTATTTACTAAAATTGATCTTTATGACATAGACATCACGAATCAAACAATAAAGCTGAAAAGTGAATCCAAAAAGGATGGGAAGTTATTATTGATCAATAAAGTTTCACTTACCGTAATTATCCTTCTCAAATATTGACATAAATATTGATTTTCTCACCAAAATTTCTTCTGTCTTCAACAAAATTCCGCCGAAGCGTGGGTAGCAGTCATATTTCTACTTGCAAAAGGTTAATACCAGCTTGTAATTTCAAAACATCCGTAGCCGAATAAATATCGGAATGAAACATTGTCTTTATATTTTCAGATGCCTTGCTCTTTGTTTCCCCTGTCTATATTATCTCCACAAAGAATACCTCATGAAAAAGAAAAACTGAAGCGCATTCTTGAAAACAACCCAATTTTTCTATAATTTTGTGACGGAGAGTAATAATTTGTCCCCTACTGCAACATAGTTCATTTCCCTATAAGGAGTTACTGTTAAATCAAATGATCTTTATCGTTTACAAAAAGCAGTGGATCACTACAAACAAGTCAGAAAAAAGACATAACAAAACTAAATTACCACAAGACACACATCCAATTAATGGCTTTCCAAACCGGACAAATGAATGACAATAACGTTTCTTGTGAGTTTTAAGAGCTTTGATAGTTCCGCTGTTCCTGCTAGTCGGAATTCTCGGATCAAACATCTGTCTCAAAGTGTGTTTGGGATTGCATTCTATCTTGTTGAAGAATTTTGCACACAGTCTTTCCGCGAATATCTCCATTGTATCAACCTCTACATGCGGAAAGCATCTTACAGTACGACGCTCTACACGAAGAAGTTGGGAAACAGGTAGGCTACTTAGGCAAGGTACAAAATGCAGGAAAACTGAGCACAGACCTAATTAATGCAGTGTAGCAATGTAAAATTATTTCTTAAGAACATTTAATCATTTTCAAGTTACGAAGAACATACAGGGTGTCCATGAAGTTTGTACCTGGTTTTAAATCGCTGTCATTTTAAAACTAAATGTTCAAATTCAAACTTTATATATCACATTTAATGATAAAACCCCTAAGTTTTGCTTTGAGCAATATTCAATGTTAAATATCTTTGACCATCTTAGATTATCTCGGAAAACATTTTGAAGAATACCCGAAGTTAAACGTTTCTTCTATGGACAATTATTTTCAAGAATAAACTAAGCTTTTGTGAAGCCATTTGTTGATGCCAGTTATTTATATATCCAATATATAGAACTGATATAGTTATTACTTATGAAAAAAGTAATACTCAAGACATTACCAACGACTAACAATATTTGTTATCATGACGGCGAAGTTCAAGGCATATTTGAAAGTTTAGCCATGTGGTTTCAAGAGTGATATAGCCGAAACCCAGTATAGTTGAATGCCATCCCGTTGGGGTGGCGTGGGCTTGAGCTTCCTTCACCTCTTTAGTTCCAGAATGAAAACAAATTCAGATGTGGCTTTCATACGGCCATCAGTAGCCATGTCAGCAAGTGTTGAATTTATCCTGTTTATTTGAATCATCATAAATTCGCACGCGAATAGCTTATTTAAACTTTCTCTCAGATTTTATTCAAAAATTCTAATTTTCTGTGCAATATTTTTACACAAGCAGGTTCTGTGTAGTGCAAAGCCTAGATTTGCAATCGAGGATATACTTTCTATGAATAAAAAATGATCGTGTGCTGTTTACGAGAAATTTGTATAAGGTATTCAAATATAATATCTGGCAGTTCGTGTTTGAAATAAAGTGTGACATCAAGCATTGTTGTGAACAAAACTCAAGGGTGTCATCACTAAGTGTGATTAATCAAATTTGATTTTGAACATTTTCTATTAAAATGACAGTGAGCTAAAACTAGGCACTAACTTTATGGACACTCTGTACAACATTTTATTACACTTTTCACAATAGTTGAAACGCGCTCATTCCACGTCACGTTGGAAGAAAACGTGATGCCAAGCAAGCAAACAGATTTTACATTTGGATGTGGTGACTTAACTAAGGAGGAAACAGTAACACAAACACATTATTAATCCATATTTCTGTCAACAGAATTTCACTTTGTAATCAGAGCTATCGGAGCAAGTTACATTTCAATAGAATGAATGAATCTAATCCTTTAGATCAAATAAACCATGTCAGGAAAGTTAAGCTTGTGTTCGATTTTCTTTTGAGAATAAGTGATATTCTAGAAATTCAATTATTCTGTTTCGTTGAAAGATCTTTGATGAGTTGTTAAGGAGTTGCTCATCATGCTCTGAAATAATGATATGTACTCCTCCGCATCTCCTTATTGAATGATCATATTTGAATGCATCACTTTTGGGACTAAAAATCGATCTCTTTTGCCTGGATCACATTACTGTGAGTGAAGAAAAACTGTCAGAGTCCACTGAACAGAAACTCATCTCTCTAAAACTTCTCTAGCTCTAAACTCTAAACTCTTAACCTCCTGTGGGTGTCTGCAAAATCAGGTCGTTTGTGAAATATTCGCAGATATCGGAAGAACTGGCCTATTAGAAACTAGGTTTTTACGAAGGGCTCATATGTAAGCTATCATGATGTCGCCAAGGATAGTGTGATAAAATAGTTCATGAATTACAGTCCCTAGCACAAAACAGAACACATTGAAGTGATATAGCGATCTATATGTGTCATTTAAAACGATAAAAGGTGTTAGTGCTCATGAAAATCCTTCTTCTAATACTTGAATTTCAAAATGCGACAAAGTTGAAGGTGTATTTTGTTCTACTAATTTATATCAGCAACGCATTCAATGTTCCAAAAGAAGATCATTGATATCAATGGCCTTTTGCTTTCTAATCATTCAGACATGACATTCTAATAAATGAAACATAGTAAGTAGGCCTAGTTTTAGATAACTCTGTCAGTAGTAAACCTATGGCAAAAGGAAGCACAAAATGTGCAACAATGCGTCATCATGTGAAAGGAAGCCCAAAATGTGCAGCGATGTATCATCAGGCTGACTGAAGCGTAAAATGGGCCGCCAAGGATGTGCTGAGCTGAGGTTTACTCGGACCAAGAGGAGAAAAAGTGCTGACTTCCCCCCCCCCCTCGAGTCAAACACTGTCAAAAGTGATGTTTTGACCAAAGTTGTTCGAATCATGTGAAACAAACTTCATCCAGGTTTGAGATTGAAATGCGCACAAGACTTTTTTTCGAAAATTTCTTCACACTGGGCCTCGACACTTAGGATTTTCTGTGAAAAAAATTTTCAAAATGTGAGAATTGAGCTCAGGGGGTCCCATCGTGTTTCTCGTCAATGGTTTGGCCGGTGAAGTCTCGATGAAAAAACACACCCCCCGAGTCGAACATTGTCAAAAGTGATGTTTTGACCAAAGTTGTTCAGAATCATGTGAAACAAACTTCTGTCAAGGTTTGGCGTTGAAATTCGCGCAAAAAGTTTTTCAAAAATTTTCTTCACACTGAGCCTCGACACTTGGGATTTTTTTGTGAAAAAAAAATTGAAAATGTCGGAATTGAGCTGAGAGACCACTCCCATCGTGTTTCTCGTCAAAAGTTGGGTCGGTGAACTCTCGGGGTTAAAACCGCCTCCCCTCGACTCGAACTTTGTCAAAAGTGATCTTTTGACCAAAGTATTCAGAATCATGTGAAACAAACTTCTATCAAGGTTGAAGTTCGCACAAAGAATTTTTTCAAAAAATTTCTCCACACTGAGCCTCTCGACACTTACGATTTTTCGTGAAAAAATTTCAGCATTTTCACAAAAGTTGCTCAAAACATGTGAAACAAACTTCCGTCAAGGTTTGGCGTTGAAATTCGCACAAAAAAGTTTTTCGAAAATTTTCTCACGCAGGGCCTCGACACTTAGGATATTTCGTGAAAAAAATTCAAAATGTCAGAATGGAGCTCCATAGCCACTGCCGTTCGTGTTTTCTCGTCAAAAGTATGGGTCGGTGAAGTCTCGAATGGATAAAAAAACATACCACACCCCTAGAGTCAAAACTTTGTCAAAAGTGATGTTTTGACCAAAGTTGTTCAAATCATGTGAAACAAACTTCTATCAAGGTTTTGCGTTGAAATTTTCGCACTATTTTTTTTAGAAAATTTACTTCACACTGGGCCTCGACACTTAGGAATTTTTTTTCTGTGAAAAAAATTTTGAAAATGTCTGAATATGGGCTCAGAGGATTCCCATCGTGTTTTATGATAGATTTCTCGTCAAAAGTTGGGTCGGGTGAAGTCTCGATGAAACCCCTCCCCCCTCGAAGTCGAACATTGTCAAAAATGATGTTTTTGACCAAAGTTGTTATCCAGAATCAATGTGAAACAAACTTCTATCAAGGTTTGGCGTGATAATTCGCACAAAAAAGAATTTTCCAGAAAATGTTTTTTCACCACTGGGCCTCGGACAGGATGTGGTAAGATTTTTTCGTGAAAAATGTGAGGGGAGAGTGATGTATCTCACGAGCGCGTTTGGCGACGACATTCTCAGGAATGAAAGGGATTTAAGAGGCGGACGCGGGGTTTTAGAGGAGAGGGGTGAGTGAGGAAGACGCACTTTGTTCTTCTAGGATACTAACATTTTCAAGACATATGGAAGGTTTTGTTTTTAATGAGAATTGTAATAAAATCGAATTTTTTTAACATATATTCAGATGTTGGATATTTGAAAAAACGACCGAGTTTTTTTCACCTCCGCTTCTGGTAATCAGATAAAGTGATTGATGGCTTAAATACATGTGAGAGGGGGTATGGGTAGGACGTGAGGTGGCGTCGGCGGGGGGGGACGTGACTGCCAAAATTTGGAGAGGGAGGCAATTTGGGGGGGAGCTCTGGAAGAACCCGGGGAGATTAGAAGCGACGTTTTTTAAATGTTTTGGAGGGATGGAGATTTGCGTCATCAACAGCTGATCGATCCGCAACCTGGTATAAAGATAGGGAACATCGGGACGAGACATGTCAGCTTATGCGGTCTCGGCCGGCTCTTTCTCTCGACTTTAACTCAAATATAAAGGGAAGACAAAAAGGCCCAGGTTAGCCAGATCTCCGAACCTAGCTAGCATTGGGGTTTTCCTCTAAAACAATTTCATTGCTGCTATCAGCTAAGGTGTCAGACTTATAGGTTAAAGAAAGCCAACTATGGCTTGTGATCACTTTGGATCAAGTAGGCCCAATAACTTTAAAAACGGTGTCTCTTCGGTTTCTAGTGCACCGATGTGAGTTGATTCAAAAAAAGTTCGATAACTATTGATCAAAACCTATATAATATATACTACCCCTTAATAAAATTTCATAAGTAGTATTAAAATGCTGAAAAATATTCAAATTTGCGCTTTTTTTTTTAATGTTTTATAAGGTTTTCAACCAAACAAAAAATCTTCTGATTTCAAATAAAGGGGATCTTTATAAGTTGTTCAAGAGGCCACTACCTTTAACCTTCGTGGCTTCGACACTTCTTTCCTGATGTAAATAATTCCACTGGGTTTTATCCATGTCAAAATCGGGGTCCCGAATACCAACTAACAGTGATATGACGCACGCCCTGACCGTGGAGGTTTGGATTTGAGGGCCGAGACCTTGGAGTTGGGATTATAGATCCCCTCTGAGCTAATAGCCTGTAACGGATTCATACAGCTTATAAACTTGTCCTATGCTCACTGAACATATAGATGTATTTATGAAAATGATTGTCCAAGGATGTTTACCGTCCTAAATGGTTGCTATCAAGTCCACTGTAACATCAGACCTTTGTGACATCTGTCAACCTCAGCAACTCAGGGTTGGCAACGTCTATCGTTTGTCATTGTAACTTGGCAAAAATGAGAGGGTTACTGCAGGCATTGACGTCAAAACTTTCCGCGTCATAGGGTAACCAGTCTTTGAGCTAGGAGTTGGTTACTGAAAGCATAGTGACTGCCGATACCCATATTTGGTAAAACCATTGTTGTCATGTCAAAGCATGACCAAATAAGGAAGGTCTGAATCATGGCTTTGCGCTCACTGGGTATATAAAACGCGTCTTCTCTCTAGTCTTCACTCCTGTTCCAAGTTGTAAGACGAACGGTGAGCGCTCTGACGTTTGCTATCAAACGTTACAAGTTAGGTTTCTTTAGACTTCACTTCTATTTCCTAACGAACAGTGAGTGTTCTGACAACGTTTGCTATCAAACGTCGCAAGCTAGGTCTCTCATGTAGATGATATTATTCCTATGAGATGACTACTATTATCTCAATCTCACAAACTATTCTATCTCCTTTCAGAAATTATCAAAATGACGAAAGACGCGAATAAAAGGCTTCAGTCTGCGAAGTGCGGCTGTGGAAAA